>PITA01005309.1:95857-112262 GCA_004023965.1 Spilogale gracilis
TTTTTTTTTAAAGATTTTATTTATTTATTTGACAGAGAGAAACACAGCCAGAGAGGGAACACAAGCAGGGGGAGTGAGAGAGGGAGAAGCAGGCTTCCTGCCGAGCAGGGAGCCCGATGTGGGACTCGATCCCGGGTCTCCAGGATCATGACCTGAGCCGAAGGCAGTCGCTTAACCAACTGAGCCACCCAGGCGCCCCGACTTTTTGACTTTTCTATTTTGAGTATATAGTACTTGTTAAAAACGTGTCTATGATCTTAAAAAGAAAAAAAAGGAACACGGTAATAATTCCAAATGTGTTTAAACCTATCTCACCAATATTTCAATGGTGGCAATATCCATAAACTTATCATAATAAGATAACATTCGTTTTATTAAAAATGCAAATTATATGTCAATCCAGTTTCATGTGCTAAAATTTTTAGCAGTTTTTATTAGCATCGCATGTCTCACTCTCTCATGCTGGTAAACTATGTATATTCTTAAAGCATGGTGTTTGACCTCCAGTTCCACCAATTATCTATAATATCTGTCTGAACACAATCTGGTACAAGGATTTATCTCCTTTATTTTGAATATATAACCTGACACTAAAGTAATTTCAAAGGAAGAATATCATTTTTGTTGCCTCTTGAAAAGGAAAGGCATCTGATCCCTTAATTTTGGGTTGTGAATTTCTAGATCTTCTTGTAAATACTACTGCCTAGGAGAAGGGCACTACATATTTTTTCCCTTGGTGCTGAGCTAATACTTATTACTGCCATGACAGTCCAAATCCTATATTAAAAAAGACGTTCCCTATTATTTATTTTTTAAAATGAAAATGTTTTCAAAATGAAGATGAGATTACCAATATGGGCTAGGAATCACTGCCAGAACAAAGCATGAAGACAGAGCCCAGGGCAAGTTCCCCAGGTGGAGAAGAACCTGACACTGCCTTGAAATACCTGCAGAGGTATTTTAAAGGGGGCGTGGTCAGGACCTAGTTGGGTAGTCAGGAATCTGAAAGAGCACTCTCTGGCACAGAATAAATGCGCAGTGAAAAGAGGAGGAAGATCAAGGCAAGACAGGTAAGAGGAACCAGCCATGCTTTTAGATATAAAACATTTGTCAGCAGAAGGCCTTGAAATGGAGACATTCTTTAGCTTAACCAAAATGCCTTAGATCTATTATCGCTGAAACAGTTTTTCCACATCTCAGGTACAGCGTAGGGTCTAAAGCAGTGGTTTTCAATCTGGTTGCACATTAAAATCACCAGTTCCCAGGCTTCACCCAGACCATCAAATCCAAATCTCCAGTTTTGAGACACAGCCATCAGTATTTTTTAGTTTCCCAGGAAATTCCAAGGCGCAGACAAGCCTGGTCTCTAGAAGGAGGAAGAGATGGCTCCTGCCAGCAAGAGGGCAAACAGATCACTAGGCAAGCCTCGAAGGTAGGAATAATCCTGACGCCCTGACGTTGTTTACTACTGAGTTTAACAACAAGTTTTCATCATGCAGTACATAATAATTACTTATTCTTGGTCATTCTTTTTTTTTCTCTCTGTACAGTAAGTTGGACAAAAATCACACCATGCACAGAAATATAGCAATTTCCATTAACAATATAGCTAATGGGATAGTCTCTGGTTAAGAGAACCTTGAATTTCAGTTCATTTGAATTCCTCTTCAACTTGTGCTTATTTCCAAATGAAACTTAAGGTGATTTTTAGTTGTTACTGACATAAGTTCTGCAGTCTGTCAAAAATATGTATTTAAAAGAAGTAATTTGACTAAGAAAAAACAGATAAGGACTCAAGCTCCCAATCCTCATTCATCACCCACCATAGAGTTTTTATTTTTGGAGCCTAATTACTTAACTTAAAAAATATTTCAAATATCATGAATGCGAATATATTTCCTGTGAAGCCAAGGAAGGCAAAACAGGAAATGCAATAAAGGTGATGGACAATATAGAGATACCATCTAAAGAAGATAAAGTTCTATTTTCCTGGTATGAGCACTGCAATTATTCCTGCTAGTGAAAGGAAGAAGTAACTCAGAGGATGCAAGCAAGCATCCTTAGAATTCTTTTACTACTTGGGTATGCATTCTCTTTTCCTAAATTTGCATTCCAGAGAATGGATTTTTGTTCATGCAAGGGTAAAATGAGTCCCCCACATTGGTATTCACTGAAGGTGACAGCTAGGGGGAGACAGTGAGGCCCAAAGATGTGGGTTGGGTCACAGAACCAACTTCATCAAAGTCAATTTACAAGAAGATGGAGGGAAACAGCACTAATAAAAATTTAGGACACATTATTTACTATTATCTAAAAGCATTTTCAGTGTTGTGTCTATCAGGCTATAAAAGGAACCTTGTTAAAAGGGTTAGCATAAAGGGTTAGAATGACTTATAAAATCTTACATAATTTCCCCTTTATATCCCAAATAGCTAACATTTTAGAGAAGAAACAAAGGATCCCCTCCTTTATGTGCCCAACACTAACATGCTCGGGCTAGACCCCAGAGATAGGAGAACAGAGGATGTTGAATCTTACCTCTTCCAGGAAGTCTTCTCTTCGGTGCATTCCCTCTTCTCCCTCTTTTTCTGGATGCCTGCAGACTGCACCACACCAGAAGCTCTTTGCTGTGTTTGCCTTTTATGGTTCTCCCATTGTATCGGCCACATTAAGTTTGGCTCTTTAACTAGATTTGAAACTCTTCCAGTGCGAATTAATTTGCATACTTCCTTCTGTCATCCTAAGATCCTAGAGCAACTTTTATTTTTCTAAACCTCTTTTTTTTTTTTTGGCTCATGGGTTCCTTTCAGAATCTGATAAAAACATTATAGGGTTTTGGACACTAATCCTGCAGGTGTGCAGCTTCCCTTGAAGCCCATTATTTATGAGAAGCTATAGCAAAACTCTTGGTTAAAACATTATCAATGCTAGAAGATGGTCACTATGTTACTGCTCTTTGATGATGAAATTAAAGCATGGAAATGTTGAGTGACCCCCTCGAGTTTCCACACGGAGAAAAGGGTCAGCTAAAACGTCATTATTTGGTAAGCTTGTCTCTTTCTATCAGCATGCATTTGCACTGCGCCAGCAAAGAACAACTCAAATTCAAAAAATAGATTCATAGAAATTCAAGGAAATTCTAGTCTCCCTGTTGGGAGAGATATGGAATAGCCAAGTGGAAAGTAGCAGGAAGAAAGCAGGATAAGAACAAGCATGTTTAAAAAGGGTGTGTAAGAGGAAATGGGCAGTTCCTTACTTTGCCTTATTTCTCTTTCACTTTTCGTTTTGAAAACAGAGTGGATTTTCACTCTTTTACTTTATATTTTTGATGAAAGCAGGCCTTAACCCATTCAGAACATCAATGCTCTGGAAGAAATAATTATAAAAGATTTTATTTATTTATTTTAGAGAGAGAGGGAACAAGTAGGAAGAGAGCCAGAGGGTACAAGAGAAGGTAAGGGAAGGAATTCCAAGCAGACTCCATGCCCAGACGTGGAGCCAGACGTGGGGCTTGACCCCATGACCCTGAGACCATGACCTGAGCTGATACTTAAGAGTCAGGCACTTAACTGACTAAGTCATGCAGGAGCCCCTGCAAGAAATAACTTACTAATCAACTTTAGTAAAAAAATGAACTCATCCTCCAACAGAAGGAGAATTCCCACTATATTTCAACAAGATGAGTTAATTGTATTTAAACTCATGGAGAGCAGTGAACGATTTTCTTTACAAGTTACATCCAACCTCAGGCAAGCATTTACTGTTCTCTAAAAGACCTGGGTGGCTCAGTTGGTTAAGCGACTGCCTTCGGCTCAGGTCATGATCCCAAAGACCTGGGATCGAGTCCCACATTGGGCTCCCTGTTCTGTGGGAAGCCTGCTTCTCCCTCTCTCACTCCCCCTGCTTGTGTTCCTTCTCTGGCTGTGTTTCTCTCTGTCAAATAAATAAATAAATAAATAAATAAATAAATAAATAAATAAACTGTTGAGACAGGACAATGGAGAAATAATCTAAACTTTATTTAAAGGGTCTTTTTTTTTTTTTTTTTAAGATTTTTATTTATTTATTTCAGAGAGAGAGACATCACAAGCAGGCAGAGAGACAGGCAGAGAGAGGAGAAAACAGGTTCTCTGCTGAGCAGAGAGCCCAATGTGGGCCTTGATCCCAGGACCCTGAGATCATGTCCTGAGCTGAAGGCAGAGGCTTTAACCCACTGAGCCACGCAGGCACCCTAAAGGGTCTTTTATCAAACCAACTAACTTGAAAAGCCAGGAGACAAAGAACAAAGCTTGTAGGATTCTGTGTTATTTATTGATGTACTTATTACTTTCTTTTGCTCTTTTGGCTATAATTTCAATCTTACTCTTTTTGGATTTGGGGGGCTCATAAGGCTCTGCAAGTTCTGTTGAATATTACTCTTTTCTACTCATGGCTCTTGCTATTCTCTTTTTACTGGCTTCTCACTTTGTCAGTCCTCATATGCTCCTCTCAGAAGCAGAATCTAAGTTGTGATCTCTTTGTCTCACTAGGTCTCCAAGTCAAGGATGTTTAACTGACATCATCAAACTACACACTCTCATTGGGTTGGTCACTGACTTTGACAATTTGTTAATAATAATTTGTACTTTAACGAGTAAAAGACAAGGTCACATGTGAAAAATCTGTTTCTGCTTTTGTCATTCATTCATTCATTCATTCATGCCCAGATTCCTTCCCAATAGTAAGGGTAGGTCAGGAAGTTTGGAAAATAAACAGATGTACTTTGGGATTTTACACACTCAGAGAAGACGACAAAGGGGAAAATGGATCTCTCTGCCATTTCTTGAGTTCTTATTCTTTCCCACCACCAAATAATTGCAGGTATGAATATACTCATTTTCCTAGTTTGTTGTCTGTTTAATTTTAAAAATGGGAATATTTCCATTTCTGTACAAGATAAATATTGGTGAAGACTTACATTCTTTTCTTTCTTTTTTTAAATACCCTACCACACAAATTAGGATTTGTCAGGCAAGAAGCTTACCTAAATATAAAGTTATCTATGACCTAATATAAAGTTAGCCATCTTGGGTGTAACCTAGTGATAATTTTTCTTTTGATCAGAATACAAATGTTGCTATTTTAAATTCTATAGTACCTTTTGGAACTCAATACTATTACTACTTAGCAATGCTACAAGGAGGACTTCAGAGTATCTATAATGCAGTTACAAAACAAATTTATTATCACATAATTTGTGAGATGATGTCATCCTGACCCTCTTTTTTTTTCATACCTTCTAGGCCAATAGATTTTAATAAGCTAGGACATGATTAAAGATTATTATTGATCTGTACATGATACTGGGAAAATTGGATATCTATAATGAAAAAGAATGAAGCTGGAGCCTTATCTTGTACAATAAAAAAACTAACTCAAAATGATCAGAGAGCTAAACTTAAGAGCTAATAAAACTGTAAGACTCCTAGAAGGACACACAGGGGAGAAGCTTCCTGACAAAATCGACACTGGATCAAATGACTTCTTGGATATGACATCACAAGCACAAGAAACAGAAGAAAAAATAGGTTAATTAGATTTCATCAACATTAGAAACTTTTGTGCATGGAAGGATGCTATCAATAGAGTAAAAAGGTGGCCCCAGAATCAGAGAAAATATTTGTAGGTTGTATATATAAAGAATTACCATACTTTAACAAACAAAAAACAACCTGATTAAAAAATAAGCAAAGGATTTGAGTAGATATTTCTTCAAAGAAGATATATAAAAGGCCAATGAGGACATAAAAGGATGCTCAACCTCATTCATCATTAGGGAAATGTAAATCAAATGTAAATCAAAACCACAAAGGGATACCACTTTCATATCTATTATGCTGGCTATTGTTAAAAAAACCGAGAAAGTAACAAGTGTTAACCAGAATGTGGAGAAATTGGAGCCCTTGCCCACTGCTGATGGGAAATGTAAAATGGTACAACTGTCCTGGAAAACAGTAGTGTGGTTCCTCAAAAAGTTAAATATAGATTTAACTTATGATAGATATAACTCCACTTTTGGGTATATTGGTATATTCCCCAAAGATGTGAAGACAGAGATTCAAGGAGATACTTGTATAGTCATGGTCATTGTAGCTCAAAGATAGAAGCAACTCAAGAGTCCAGCAACAGAGAAATGGACAAATAAAATGTAATATGTGTATATATATATATATATATATATATATATAATGAATACATAAATATAACATCCACATATATTTCATTGCTTTTTAAGGCTGAATAACATTCTGAATTTTATATAGGAAAAATCTGATATATGCTGGAATGTATACATGAAGTGAAACAGATGCAAAAGGACAAATGTTCAATGATTCCACTTATATAAGGAAGCCAAAATAGTCAAATTCAGCAACAGAAAGTAGAATAGTGGTTATCAGGGCTGGAGGAGTAGGGAATGATGAGTTATTTTTTACTAGGTACAGAGTTTCAGTTTGGTATGACAAGAAAGTTCTATGATGGGTAGTAGTGATGGTTGCACAACAATAAAAATGTGCTTAAGGCCACTGAACTGTACACTTAAAAATGGTTAAAATGGGGGTGCGTGGGTGGCTCAGGTAATGAAGTGTCTGTCTTTGATTTCGGCTTGGGTCATGATCTTGGGGTTGTGGGACCAAGCCCCACTCTCAGTACTGAGTCTCCTTGAGAGTCTCTCTTCCTCTCCCTCTACTCCTCCTCTGCTCCCTCTCTACAAAAAAATAAATAAATAAATTAAATAAAATAAAAATTTTAAATGGTACTTCATCACACACACAAAAAACTAACTCCTCTAAAAAAAAAATCACTGACCCAACTATTTAGAAGAAAGTACTAAGCCATTCTGCCATACAACATTATTCTCAGTTTTTAGATTTAATCTTTTAGGCTTTTTAAATTCACAAATATTAGAGTCATATTCAGAAATATTTATATCAATAGCTTTGCATAATAACAATAGTAACAGCTGCTGTTTATTGTTTGTCTCTAAAGGCCAAAGTCATTAAATGCATTATCTCAATAAATGGAACACAAAAATCCTGTGAAGGGAATATTATCACCCATGGGCGTATCCCAGGGCTTGGGGGCTTAGTAACTTAACTCCAGTTAAAAAGCCACACCATTCCCTTCTCTTGAATCGTTTCACTGCTCTTAGCATGGTAGTGGGTAATGAATACGAGGTGGGGGTGGACGGTTGGGGGGAGCTGGAGGTGAGCAGAGAGGTAGATGCTTGTCCTGTGAATTCATTATATAAGTGTGCTTGTGCATGACCGAGGAGAGAATACTTTTATTTTTTTAAAATAAACTTAAGTTGAGCCTAGTTTCTTATCCACCATTTTGGGTTATTTTCACAAAAAACTGCTGGGAAACTAGCTCAAGAGTGCTATTGTGGGCTGTCGTATGCAACAATCCCTTGCATATACTAGTCAAAGGGCCCTGGGGAGACAGTGGTGTAAAACCAGGGTACGGATGCTGACCTTTTATTTATTTTTATTGGTTTCCAGGTATATAACACTACCAGGCGATCAATAGAATGAATAAACTACTTGAGTTTTGAGTATAAAAAGGGAAAATGGTAGCAATTCTCCAAAACATCTTTTCCCATTAGGTGCAAGAGAATATAAAGATCCATCCAGCTTCCCCGGGTCCTCTCGATAATGGCTAGGGTTCAGGGTAATCATCAGAATGTATGGCCGGAGACAGAGGGCCGTTTGCCCCACATGTTTCTTTCCTTGAATTTGAGGTGTGCCCTGCTCAGAAAGCACGTAGGGGTGGGGTTATACTGTGCCCCATCTGCCTGGATTGAGATACACCTTTCCTCTCAAGAATCTCCTTTCTCACAGCCACAGGCCAGGCTGAACCAAGTAAGGCCTGGCAGCCCGGAGGTCCTCATCTCCCCCAATTTCTCCCGATTCCACCTCAGTTTAGGTTTAGAGACGTTCTCCTAGGGGCTGATTCCTATTGGGCAGATTTGGGTGTCTCAATGGTGCACCCTGCTGGAAATGCTCTACCAGATATGTCTCTTGGGAAGGGAAGCTGGAGGATCTGGCGGTCAACAGTGAACCTACAACATTCTCTCCATTTCCTGTAGAAGGGGCACTGGCAAGTCATTAAGCTGACCCTAGTGAGTCTGGTTGAGGCTCAGCTTTTTTCTTGCTTGACATTTATAATTCAAAAGAATGCAAGGATTCCTTCGTTCTTACTATGATAAGTCTACTTAGTCCAGGTGCTCTACATCAGAGACTTCCTCAACAGTGAATTTTCTCAGAGCTTAGTGCAGTATTTGCATGCCTGTAACAGATCTGAATTCTTTTTGAATTTTCTGGGGGCAGGGAACAGGAATTCTTTTGAGCCCCCAGGGCTACTTTCATTTGCTAATGGACCAGGTCAGCACTTCTTTGTTTAGAGCTCCATTTACTATCACACCTAACATATTAAAATGCATTCCATGTCCAATAATCTTTTTCTTTGTTTCTTAAAAAATAACTTGAAAGTTATTGTTAAATATTTTGCTTTTAAATTGTGTACAAATAAATAACTTGCTGTGTTCTTTCAGTAATTATGTGTATTCTGAATTTGTGTGAAGTAAGAAAACCAAACAAATTTATTTATAAATGCAGGAAATGTTTATTAACAATAACAATATGACATGATCATATTGTTTATATTTATGAAACATTTATTAATTTTGATTTTGTATTTTTTCCTTTGTATTTTGAGTCCTTTTTTTTTTTTTTTTTTTAAGGGAAGTCTCAGATCTTTTTAAAAGCTCTGAGGCCTTAAGTACCACACTATTTAGCAGTTAAAATCATATAGTCAGTTCCCTTAATCACTCTTTTTTTTTTTTTTAAGATTTTATTTATTTATTTGACAGAGAGACAGCACAAGCTGCGGGAGTGGCAAGCAGAGGGAGAGGGGAAAAGCAGGCTCCCTGAGGAGCAAGGAACCTGATTTGGGGCTGGATCCCAGGACCCTGGGATCATGACCTGAGCTGAAGGCAGACACTTAACAGACTGAGACACCCAGGCGCCCCCCTTAATCACTTTCTTATGTGGGTTGCCTTACCTCATACAATTCATAAGACTGGATGGATATTAAGCTGGACCATATGAAATTGCTACCTATTTATTCTTTTGTGTTTGTGTTTTTTCTGTTTTATTTTGTTTTGTGAAATATGACTGCGTAGAGGCAATTTCACATGATTTAACCTAATTGTTTTTGGTTACAAATACATTTCTTCTTTTGGAAACATGGAGTTAAACTAGAGAGCTAGGACAAACAAGAGCAGAATGCTATTCATGGAGTAGGCACTTAGTAGGTATTTGCTGAGTGAATGCATGCAGGTATCAATAAATGACCCAACAAGAAGCAATGACGTACACAAGAATGAAATTGCATGTTATGGTCTTGGGGTAATGAAACCAGTGGAACATATTAATCATACAAAGCACTTTGGTAATTACTTTTAAAGCCAACATTTTCTTTTTAATTTAATTTTGTTTGTTAGCAAGAGAGTGGCATTGCCTATGGGAGAAAGCAGTCTTAGCATAGTTCACTGCTGACTGTTCATTTAGGAATAAAAAAATGGAAACATCATTGGAGTTTAAGGAGGAAAAGAAGCATTGTAGATCTGAGAGAGGAGATTTCAGAGGTCAATAGGATGTTCATGTTGCTTTTCATTTGGCAGCAAGAACTATCTCCAAGGCAGGATCCTTAATTGGAAAGTCCCGTTTTTTACTTTTGTTTGATTCCCAAGGAAGTCAACAGCTTTATTTGTTTGTTTTTTTTTTTTTGGCTGGCAATCCTAGAGAAAACAAAGGATTATCAAATATTAATGATTAATAGGATTTCAACTTTGGGTCCATCCATCCATCTCTTTATTTATCCCTTTATCCTATTGCACTATGATATGCCAGATACTGTCTAGGGGCTGGGAATAGAAGGGGTTTAAGATCTAAAACACCTTTCCAAGCTAGAGGGATGTTCATCTTGAGTAGAATGATGAAATGTCATTAGTTCTGAAAAAGCAGAGGGAAAAGTGCTCAGGAAGCAGAGACAGAGAACTGATTCCTGGAGAAGTTGAAGAAGATTTCACTGCTGAGATGTTGATTGTTCTGTGTCCAGAAAGGTTTTTCATGATTAAATTAGCCAGAGGATAAAGAAGAAGGAGGAGGAGGAGGAGTAGAAGAAGAAGAGGAATAGAAAAAAAAAAAAAAAAAAAAAAAAGAATCATACTCCAGGAAGGAAGGATCCACGACAAAAGTTCTGGTTTAATTGGCAAGGATGAACATCTGTTTTCTTCTTATTTTTGGTCTTTTTAAAGAGGATAACCAGGTAAATCTAGAGAACATTAGGTTGAGAAACACTGGTGTGGAAGGAGTAGAAAGACACAAGAGGAATAAAGGAGAGGGGATGGGACTGGTTGAGGAAGGAGAACATTGGAGAGCATTCTACTTTAAGTAAATAGTATGTTTTTAAAAAGGTGATGCTTAAGGTTTTCAATCTCATGATAGCAGCAGGGCCAATTTTAAATGGGACACTAGAACCGAACATTTTGCAGAAAATGGGGATGTCTAGAAGAGATTTCTTGAAAGATTCTGCAAGAAAGATTTCACCAAGGTGCTGGTGGATATCCTGAGTCAGGTGTGAAAAGTCAGCCAGAAGATACTGGTATCCTTGAAACTCCTATGTAAATAGATAGGTGGAGGGAACTTGATCTTCATTATCCATGAAACACAAAATGTGGAAATGGGCAGAACCAAGAAATTTACATAAAAATCTGGTGCAAAATGAATGAAAACAACAGGACATCACAAGAAACAAATTAACCCTAAGAATACTCAGTGTAATAGGATTCCCACAGGAAATAATTTCCACCGAGGATTAAGCCTGTAATAAGGAATTCCTAAGTATACAGTTGGAAAAAAATGTTATGAGAAAGTGTTGGTACACTTAATAGACAGCAATTGTAGTGCAAAAACTATATATTCTGGAGCAATTTAAGAGAGACTCCTAAATGAATATGTTTAACATCTTCAAAGAGATAAAAGTAGGAAAATAATACAGTGGGCTAAGATTAATTAAAAATAGATTAAGGTCTTGAACGTAAGATCTGAAACCATAAAGCTCTTAGAAGAAAACATAGGTAGTAAACTTCTTGAGTCAGGTCTTAGCAATGACTTTTTGACTCTGACCCCAAAAGCAAAAGCAAAAAAACCCCACAAATAACAAAAAACCCAAAAGTAAACTAAATCAAATTCAAAAAGTTCTACACAGCAAAGGAAATCATCAACAAATTGAAAAGGCAACCTACCAAATGAGACATAATATTGGCAAACCATATATATCTCACAAGCAGCTAATATGCAAAATATATAAAGAATTCATACAACTCAATAGCAAAAAAAATTTGATTAAAGAATGGGTGGAAGATCTGAATTTCTATTTCCATTTCTATTCAAAATGCCTGTATGTCACTGAGTCATGTTAGTGGTAGTGTCATTACAATATTAACAACAAGGTGATTAGGTTGCTGCAATAGTTTTCGGACATCTTGAGAGGTGTTTTGTACCTTTAACAAGGTACAAAACCTTTAACATTTATCATCTGATAAATGATATTTCAGATCTTCAAAAACATCAACTGAAATTGTGGAAACAGTTGTATTATCCCTGTTTCCTGCAATCTGAAAAAGCGAATCTAAAAGGCATAGGTCTTAGGGATTCAAATTTGAAGTGCATCTTATTCAATGGTATTTATAAGAACATGTAAAGAAAATATTCTCTGGAAAATATAAGCAGAATTTATAGAAATTAAGAATATTGCTTACTTGCTTAAAAAAAATGACAGTTGACCCTCAAACAATCTGGGGGTGAGGAGCACTGACCCCTACAGAGTTGAAAATCTGTGTGGAATTTTCGATTCCCCCCAAATTAACTTCTAATAGCCTACTCTTACCTAGAAGCCTTACTGATAATATAAATAGTTGGTAAACACGTATTTTGTATGTTATATGTGTTATATAATGTATTCTTATAATAAAGAAAGTTGGAGAAAAGAAAATGTTATTTAAAAAATCATAAGGAAGAGAAACTACATTTACAATTACTGTAGTGTAAAAAAATCCACATCTCAGTGGACCCATGCAATTCAAACTCATGTTGTTCAGGGGTCAATCATTACAATTAAAGAAATTTTTTTTTTTCATAGTTCGGTTTAAATGCAGAGGTAGCAGATGTAAAATTGCATGCTCAGTGACATATAAAATCTGACTTGTCCATTTTCATTATTCACTCAGTTTTTATCCTCTGTTTAACTGAGTGACCTAGAAGCTTTTCACAAATTAATTCAAGAGTTAATTTTCGAATTAAATATCCTTAAGATGCACAGTTTTTTTGAATTTTTAAAAAATTTTTAAAAGATTTTATTTATTTATTTGACAGAGGGAAACACAGCCAGAGAGGAAACACAAGCAGGGGGAGTGAGAGAGGGAGAAGCAGGCTTCCTGCCGAGCAGGGAGCCTGGTGTGGGGCTTGAACCAACTGACCACTCAGGCACTCCAAGATACACAGTTTTGACCCTTATGATATATTCATAAGTTGTTCTTACCTTAAGTTTTCCGTTTACTGATTTCACAGGCAATCCCCGTAAATTCGATGGGGCAGGAACACAGACATTCTCCATCCAGCAGAATCACTGTGCCTCCATTTCTGCACGGGTCACATTTTCTCACACTAAACTCATCGAGGTAATCTTCAATGGCATTTTCCAGATTTTGTTTCTTTAGGTGAGCATCTTTTATTTTCACTGGAACCAGATTATATATAGGAGACAGCTACAAGAAAGCAAACCATTTAATTTTAGGACTTTTTCTACTGATGGAGCTTGTGTAATACCATTCAATGAATTGTTGTTTATCAATTCATTAATTCAACAAAGGCTTATTTGATGATTCGTATTGGCAGATATCATATTAGTTATAATAGTGACCAAAACTAGGGATGCGCTCTGTGATCATGGAGATCACACTATGGAATACGGAAGACTGATATTAAAATGATCATACAGATAAAATTAAAATGGAAACTATGGAAGGTGCTATATGGGATGGGTACGTGTGTTTTAAAAATGCACAACCATGGATGTAAACTTTTCACAAGATCATGGATTGACATTATTTGTGAATTGTTTTGCTATTTTTTCCACTCCTCTTCTCGTCCAGCAGGTAGCCAGTGCTCACTATCCCTTGCTGAAGTAGGAGCAGGGGTGTGCAAGACCAAGAACAGAAAGCTCCCTAAGGCAAATTCTTTACTGGCGTTCCTCTCCCAACAAAAGCCTGAACTCATCGAGGAATTTTTGCAGGGAGATTATCTCAATGTCAAATTTAATTACACTTAAAGAAAATGAAGTAAAATGATTTATTCTGCATACTTCAATTCCTAGAGTAAAATATGCAGTTATTATAACTGATGCAGGGAAGCTTGGAAAGGCTTCCCTGAGAAAATGACCCTTAAGCTGAGATTTGAGGGTTTGAGGGTGTTGGGACAGAAAGAAAAATATTCTAGTCAGACAGAATTCAAAAAGTTCTTATAGGGGAGAAACCATAACATATATTGAAAGTGTGTAACATATCTCTATATAAGCAAATTCAATTGCATGACTCTAAAGAGCTAATAAATATTTATTTGAGTAAATAAATCATTGGCAATTGAGCCCTTTAGTGGCGTAACACTTGGAAACAGAAGGCCACAAAATCTAAAAGAAATTGGAATACAAAGACTCAAGAAAGAGGAGATTAAAAAATATACCAGAAATTCCTGCATAAGAGTAATGATGGATTAAATAATGTCAACTGGGTTTTTTTTCCTCTGAAGAAAATGACAAAAGCTGAACAAATAAGCCAAAATTAAAAATCTGTTTGAAGACCCTGGAGAACGAATGAGGTAACACTTAATTGGGCGAAGATCTGAGAGGAGGTGGAAACGCAGTGAGGTGAGCCTAGTATTTATGAGCCACAGTCCGCTTAACACGTGCAGAAGCACTGAGGTAAAGTAGCACAAATTACTGGGCTGGGGAAAGAAGGTTGGTATTCAAGAGCAGCAAAGGAAAACAAGCCATGCTTTGGGTTGGGACCCAGAGGACTACAGCCCTAGAAGTAAGAGGGAATTGGAAGTGGGGTAGCTCAAATACCAGAGTATGATTTGCATTAGAATAATCTTGGGGGCATCTGGGTGGCTCAGTTGGTTAAGTATCTGGCTCTGATTTCGGCTCAGGTATTAATCACAGGGTTGTGAGTTCAAGCCCCTCGCTGGGCTCCACGATGGCTATGGAGTCTACTTAGAAAAAGTAAATAAATAAAAAATCCCCCAAATAATCCTGAATCATTGTAACCCCAGGAGCTTCCCAGATGTAAATATATATTTTCTTTGGAGGAAAGTAAAATCATCCCAGGTCTCAAGCTATTCCTAGAACAATTTTTAAAGTATAGTATCCAGCCCCCAATAAAAATAACTATGGAAACAAGGAGAGATGAAAGAGAACCAGTAGGAATACTAGAAACTAGAAACAGAGCTGGGATGATGCCATGGTTTGAGTAACAAGACATTTAAAGAACAATGTTTACATGAGCAGGGGGAATAAAAGAAGAGGTCAACAGTTTTGGCAGGAAACTGGAAATTATTTTTTAAAACAAAGGATTTGGAAAAAATAAACAAATAGAACTATAATCAGTTGATATTGTAATATTCCAGTTTGTGGGCTGGTTACTTGGCAGGCATGATACAACTGAAGTGGAATATAGCTCAGGGGAAAAAATTGACAGTGAAGCATAAAGAGATCAAAAAAATGGGAAATACAGAAAGAGGAAACATAAAAGACAGAGTGAGAAAGTGAAAGAGCCACATAATTTGAGTCCCAGAAGGAGAGATATTTAAGAAGCAGTATTTGAAGAGCTAACGGCTGAGAGTGAAACAAGCCTATGAAAGACAACAAGGTACCTCAGGAATGAGAAGCAAGGTTGCAATTTTTTCTTTTCACATTTAGACATATCAGAGTAAAATTACTAAAAAAACCAAAAGCAATGGAGTACATCTTAAAAATTATATTTTTTCTTAATATTTTATTTATTTATTTAAATAAGTTTTTTTTTTAAGATTTTATTTATTTATTTGACAGAGAAGAGAGAAACACAGCAAGAGAGGGAACACAAGCAGGGGGAATGGGAGAGGGAGAAGCAGGCTTCCCGCTGATTGTGTCTGTGTAATTGTCTCTGATTCTATATTATATAAATACTGGTCTTGGGGGTCATATAGGTTGGGCTTCGCTTTTTGATCTCTTCATTTACCCTTGATAACCCTTTTCTTTACCCTGTAACAGCTTTGTACCATATAAATCCTATCACTGGGCCCCGCTCTGGCAGGGGTGTATTTTCTTGCTTCCTCTCTTCCGTTTTCTTTTTTCTTTCTCCTCCCTTTCGGTGGTGAACTCTGGTTGCTCCAAAACCTTCCAACGACCAATCCACCTAGACAGTGGCTGATATATCTAGCCATACATCCCCTCAACCACTCCTCGCCACAATGACTCGGAGAAGGAACACCCAACAGAAGAAGAACCCTGAGACTGCAACCTCAGTCACAGAACTACTGGAAATGAACATAAACAATATGACAGATATGGAATTCAGGGCAGCAATAGTCCAAGAAATAGTCAATTTAGAAAAGAACATTAGTCTCAAAGTGGAAGCCATAGTAACAGAAGTGAAAGCTGAGGTTAGAAAGGCTTTAGATGAGATGCAATCTAACTTAAATATGCTAACAGCCAGAGTAAGTGAAGCTGAAGATCGTATCAGTGATTTAGAAGACACATGGAATAAGAAGGAGGAGCAAGAGAAGTCTTGGAGCAAACAACTAAAATCCCAAGAAAACAGAATAAGGGAAATGAATGATGCCATGAAACGCTCCAATATCAGAATTATTGGAATCCCTGAAGGAGTTGAGAAAGAGAGAAACCTAGAAAATATTGTTAAACAAATCATGGATGAAAATTTCCCAAATATGAGGAATGAAACAAATGTTTATGTCCTAGAAGCAGAGAGGACACCCCCCAAGATCAATGAGGCCAGAAAAACTTCCAGGCACATAATAGTAAAATTCTTGAATCATAAAACCAAAGAACATGTCTTAAGGGAAGCTAGGAGAAAGCGATCCCTTACCTATAGAAGGAGGACCATCAGAATAACGTCAGACCTTTCCACAGAAACCTGGCAAGCCAGAAAGGGCTGGCAAGACATATTCAGGAAGTTACATGACAAAAATATGCAACCAAGGATAATGTATCCAGCAAGGTTGACTTTCAAAATGGAAGGAGAAATAAA
>PITA01005310.1:0-112204 GCA_004023965.1 Spilogale gracilis
CAGACCCTCCAATTTGTTTCTACCTTTTTGCCGATGTTCTTTGTCTCTCGTGGCGGTCCAGAAGTGGGAAATATCACATTTCAGGCTGGTTTCATGGGTGTTCACGGTGGTCTTGTAGTGTTTTTTTTGTTGGAATTCAGCTCTCTTCAGGGAACTCCCTGAAATGCGGTCACCTGGCCTTCCGCCATCTTGACCCTCTGTAGTCTCTGCTCTTAAAGAACTTACACTGTGGTGGTAAAACAGACATCTTAACAAATATAATAAATGTCACTAATGGTATGAGTCAGAAGGAAAGACTACTAAAGTTGGGTGACATCATAAAGGAAAATTGCGACTATCTCAGGCACTTGGAATTCTCATGATATTAATTATGCTATAAAATATAAGCAAGATGTTTGTGTGTATTTGAAAGTATCATCCTTTTGTTTCTTTTATGGGATTAAAATAAAATTCCTATATGTATTCATATTTCACAGGAGACTATTTCTTTGAAATAAAAAGTTGAGTGTTGGTTTCAACCCTGACACTCTATTCCCTAAGAAGTCTTACAACACAGAAATTAATTTTAAACTGTGCTTGTAGATTTTCTCCATCCAATTCCACTGGCTACTGTTAATAGTTAAAGGGGAGAGACTTTTTAGGCTCGGTTATTGATGAGCTAACATATAAGACTTACTATTTGCCAGACACTAAGTGCTTTACATATATCACTCATTTATTCCTTGCAGCAACTTTATGATATAGGGTAAGGAAACTGGGCTACAAAGGATTAAATAACTTGCTCAGGGTCACAGGGCAGTAAGTGATAAAGATGGGATTCAAAAAAAGTTGGCCTGGCTTCAGAGTGCATGCTCAGAACTGCCAGGCAGTCGCAGTACATGGCCATGGGAGCTGGATCTCAGGACATATTGTGATTCCATACTCTGCTGCTCACCTAATTCATTTCTACATCTTGTGTCAAGTTCGTATGAAGGCAAAATCCAAGTCATTCATAGAACATTATGAGTCAAAAAAAGAGATCACAGAGAAATATAAATCAGAAAATATCTTGAACTGAACCAACCTGGAAAAACACGTCATCTCAAAATTTTGGTCATGGCCAAAGCATGCTGAAAGAGTAATTTACGGATTTTAACATTTACATTGAAAAGGAAGAAAATCTGAAAAACGTTAACTTAATCTTGTATCTTAAAAACCTAAGAAAAAGAAAAGGACCAGCTCAAACCAAAAGTAAGTCCAAGGCAAGAAAAACAAAGTTTAGAGTGGAAATTAACAAATGGAAAAAGGGAAAATTAATAGAGGAAATCAAGGAAACCAACTTGGTTTCTCAAAAAGACCTAGAAATTTGAGAAAACTTTAACTAAAATGACTAAGGGATAAAAAAAAAAAGGAGAGAAGGCACAAAATACCAAAATTAAAAATATAAGTTGTATCATACCTAGAGATCCTACAGAAATTAAAAGTCTTTTAAGGGAACATTATGAACAAGTTTATGCAAACAAATTAGATGATTTAGATGAAGTAGTCAAATTCCTAGAATGACTACTAAGTTCCTAAAAATTATTAAAGCAGATTCAAGAAGAAATTTTAAAAAATCTTAATAGAATTATACAATGTAAAGAAATTAATCTAGCAATTAAAAATCCTTCTATAAAGTAAAGCTCACAATCAAATGGCTTTATTAGAAAACTGTATCAAACATTAAGAAAAATACCAATCCTACACAGAAATCTTTCAGAAAAATATAGAGGGGGTAAATAACTACTAACTAATTCACTGAAGACAGTATTAATCTTATACCAAAGCCAGATAAATACATCACAAGAACAAAAGAACTAAACAAACCAATATCCCTTATGAATAGATGTAAAAATATTTAACATGATATTAGTTAACTGATTCCAGAAACATACTAAAAGAATTATGCACCTTGGACAAGTGGGATTTATCCCAGGAATGCAAGATTGGTTTAACATCCTAAAATCAAATAATTCATGTAATATATAAGTAGAAGACAGTACAAAAGACCACATGACCATCACAACAGGCTGAGCATTCGACTAAATCCAATGCCCATTAATGATGAAAACTCTTAAGAAACTAAGTAGAGAAAGAATTTCCTCAATCTGATAAAGGACACCAACAAAAACTAACAGCAAACTTTATAGTTAGTGCCAAAAAGCTGAATACTTTCCCCTTAAGACTGGGAAAAATGCTAAGTGAAATAAGCCAGTCAAAGGCAAATACCGTATGATTTCACTCATACGTGGAATTTAAGAAACAAAACAAAGAAAAAAGAGACAAACAAAAAATTATTCTTAACTATAAAGAACAAATGGATGGTTCCCAAAAGGGAGGTGGGAGGGAGGATGGGTGACATAGGTGAAGGGAATTAGAGAGTACATTTATCATGATGGGCACTGAGTCATGCATAGAATTGTTGAACCACTATATTGTACCCCTAAAGCTAATATAACACTATATGTTAACTGTACTGGAATTTTCAAAAATTAATTGAGAAAACATACTTGTATGGAAAGAAAGAAAATAAAACAGTTAATTTAAATTTTTGAAGAAAGACTGGGAATAACACAAGAAAGTCTGCTCTCACCACTTGTGTTTAAATGAAGGTTTTAGCCAGTGCAGTAAGACATGACAAATAAAAAAATACAGACTGGGAAGGAAGAGATAAAACTCTCTTTGTTTGCAAATATTCGTATGGAAATACAAAAGTCCTAAATTAAACAGAGTAAATTTGAAAATATCAAAGCTTGCTATTTAAGCTTAATCTTAAAAATTATTATATGAAAGCTAAGCGGTCAAAAACACATGGTATTGGCATAATGATAAACATACAGATCAACAGAACAGAAAAGAAAGTCCACAAATAAATCCTTAATATATGGTCAGTTGATTTTCAAAAGGTGTCAAAGCAATTCAGTGGGGGAAATCATGGGCTTTTCAGGAATTGGTATTGGGTCAATTGAATATGTAAATGTGAAAACATGAATTTAGACTTTTAGGCAATTCACAAAAATTAATTCAAAGTGGATGATATACCAATATAAAAACATGATACAGCTGTTATAAAAAATAAAAATAAAAATAAATATAGAAATAATGTGAGGCATAAAAGAAAAATATTAGTAAACTGGACTACATCCAGAATATATAAAGAACTCTTAAAACTCAACAATAAGAAGCAACTGAAGTGTTCATGAGTAAATGAAAGGATAAAGAGGGGGCGGTGCCCGTATGGCTCAGTTGGTTAAGCGGCTGCCTTGGGTTGAGGTCAGGATCCCAGGGTCCTGGGATCAAGCCCCCCACTGGGCTCCCTGCTCAGCTGGGGAGTCTGCTTCTCCCTCTCACTCTCCCTTCTGCCTGCCTCTTGTGCTCTCTGTCTCTCTGTCAAACAAATAAATAAAATCTTAAAAAAATAAAGAAAATGCAATATGTAGATAAAGTGGAAAGTTATTAGCCTTAAAAAGGAAAGAAATTCCAACACATGCCACAACATGGATATCCTTGAAGAGGCTGTGTTAGGTAAGATAAGCCACAAAAGGACAAATATCGTATGATTCCACTCACATGAGCGTCCTACAGTAGTCAGATTCATAGAGATGGAAAGCAGAATGGTGGTTGTCAGAAGCTGGGTAGAAGGATGAATGAGGAGTCAGTGTTTAATGGGTACAGAGTTTCAGTTGAGAAGATGGAAAAAAGCTCTGGAGATGGATGTTGGTGATCGTTGCATAACAATGTAAATATACCTAATGACAGAACTGTATGGTTAAAATGGTAAATTTTTTGTTATGTATATTTTATAACTCTGAAAGGGTGAAAAATAAACTCAATGTAAGAGGACAAGCAACACAATTTATTTTTTTAAGATTATTTATTTATTTATTTGACAGAGAGAGATCACAAGTAAGCAGAGAGGCAGGCAGAGAGAGAGGAGGAAGCAGGCTCCCTGCTGAGCAGAAAGCCCGATGTGGGCCTCGATCCCAGGACCCTGAGATCATGACCTGAACCAAAGGCAGAGGCTTTAACCCACTGAACCACCCAGGAGCCCTATTATTATTTTTTAAAAAATATTTTATTTTATTTATTTGACAGAGAGAATGCGAGAGAGGAAACACAAGCAGGGGGAGTGGGAGATGGAGAAGGAGGCTACCTAAGGAGCAGAGAGCCAGTGGGGCTCAATCCCAGAACCCCAGGATCATGAACTGAGCCAAAGGCACACACTTAACGACTGAGCCTCCCAGCACCCCAAGAAACCCAATTTAAAACTGGTCAAACATTTACATAGATAAACATTACAAATGACTAATAAGCACAGGAAAAGCTGATAACTTTGATCAGCCATTATGGAAATACAAATTAAAGCCACAGCATGCTACCAGTCCACATCTACCATAATAGCTTTAATTCCAAAGATTAACAACACCAAGTGTTGGTAAGTATGTGTAGAAACTGGAATTTTCATACTTTACTAATGAAAATATAGAATTATACAGCTTGACTTTGGGAAATAGCTTGATAATTTTTTAAAAATATGAACATATACTTGTCATATAGCCCAGAAATTCTAATACTAGGTATCTGCCCAAGAAAACATGTTCATGCAAATTTGTATAAACAGCATCATCATAATAGGCCCCAAAATAGAAACAGCCCAAATGTTCACCAGTAGAACAGATGCACAATAATATGTGTGCATCCGTAATAGAATAATAGAATAATGGACATAATAGAAAAATAGCCAGCAATAAAAATAAATGGACCATTGCTATGTGTGATAACAAGTAGGAAGATCTAGCCGCCAATCCCACATGAGTATTCCCACCCCTTGAGGGATTGCCCTCTCTCTCTGTCAAGCATTTCATTTCTCTTTTTGTCATTATTGTTAAAACTTTATTTGTCAGAGAGAGGGAACACATCCAGGGGAAGTAGCAGAGGGAGAAGTAGGCTTCCCACAGAGCAGGGATCCAGATGCAGGTCTCCGGGATCATGACCTGAGCCTAAGGCTGGGACCCCAGTATCATGACCTGAGCTAAAGGAAACTGCTTAACCAACTGAGCCAGGCACCCCAAGCATTCCATTTCTTAGAAATCATAGGGTTAAGCGTGCATGGCTCCTAACTCCTGCGATTATTCTGTGGGTTTGAAACTGAGTGTGTTTTACCGGGCCAAGAGCCCACCTCTGGCACCTCTGATGGCTCTTTCTCACTATTCATTTCACTCAGTTGTTATTTTTTCCTTTCTTTATGCAGTGGCTTTATAATGTTCCAAACTTTTCCATGAAGATAATTTCCAGAAGAATGAGCTACTAGCTTTGGATAGAAAGCTCACTGGCTTACTCACTGCCCCTGCCCCTGCAGAACTGGCCTGGATGACCTTGTCACTTAGAAGGCATGCCCAAGCCTTGGGATGCCACCAACCACACCCCTCAGAGTCTCTATAAAGAGGAGAAGCCAGAAAAACCACTTCCATCTCCTCCTTCTCCAGCTGGATCGCAGCCCTCCTCACTTCCCACCCTAGAGCAACCATACCACAGAGGATCCTAGGCTCTGTGAACAATGCCTGCAAGTGGACAAGGTGTAGGCAGGTACTCAGTGGAGGCCTGGCTCAGGCCAGCATCCTCGAACCCTACCCCAGAGGACCCAAGTTCCATGACCAGATTCGGTCCCATGCCTACATTTTTAAATAAAGTTTTATTGGCATACAGCCATTTTCATTCATTTACATATTGTCATTGACTGCGTTCACAACAAAGTGGCACAGTTGAGTAGTTGTGACAGTGTGGCCCACAGAGGTATTTACTATTTGGCCCTTTACAGAATAAATTTGCTCGCCCTCTACCCCATCCCCCAGGACTCTACATCTACCTTTTGAGAAGGGGCCCAGGGTCAGACCTGTCACCATGTGAGAGGCAGCATGCTGCGGAGATGTTGTTGTGACCAGGGGGGCACCAGTGTCCAACTCCTAATCACAGCTCAGGTCATGATCTCAGGGTTGTGAGATCAAGCCCCACAGCAGGCTCCATGCTGAATGGGAAGTCTGCTGGAGAGTTTCCCTCTTCCTCTCCTCACACATGCATGCTCACGTGTGCTCTCTCACTCTCTGTGGGATAAATAAACAAATCCTAAAAAAAAAAAAGAAAAAAAAATTCCAGGTGTCCAGGTCACATCCCAGAACAGCTAAGTCAAGCTAAGTCAGAATCTCTGCGAAGGCGACCCAGACATCAGCATCTTTAAAAGTTTCCCAAGTGATTCCAATGTGTAGCAAGGTTGGGAATCATTGAAGAGAGTGTTATCTAGGGAGGCTGGGAGGGGCATTTGGTTCTTTTTCTTGCTTCTTTTTTATTGATGCTATGTCATTTATAACTTTTAGAGGTCAGATCAAAAACAGATACATTATAGACTCGAATGTGAAGTCTACGTGAATTGTCAGACATTTTCTATTTGTAATGAACTGCTTGCATGTAGATGTCAAGGGGAGCCATAGCTCATGTGAAAGCATCTTACACTTTGGAAGAAGCCAAGGTGGGGCTGTGTCATCGCCTTTGTCTAGATCTCTTCATGAGCTCAGCTCTGATGCAGCCATCCATAGCGTCTCCAGGGCCTCCTTCTCCCCAAACCAGCTATGAATTAACTTCCTCAAAAGTGTACCTGGATCTATTTTCCTCCACTGGCCATGCCACGGCATCTCCCCCAGCCCCGCAGTGGCCTCCTTATGAGACTTTTGGCTGCATTCCTTACCCATAACAAGACTGGTTTTGTGAAATCCACCCATGTCTCTTTCTTGCCTTAAACATTTGATGGCTTCACACTGTACCCAGAGGGAAACTGAAATTCTTTACTTGGTTTACAAGTCATGCCCACTGCCCACCTGTCCAACCTGATGTGTGCCTTTCTCTTCCAAATGCCCTTCATACCTGGCTTCTCTCGGCTCCTGAAAGAACCCAAGCACAGTCCCACTGAAGGTCTTTGATCCACCTTAGTGACCCTCCGCACACTGCCTTATCCTTCAGGACTTCAGTTGACAAATGTCTCCCCACATGGGCCTTCCCCACTACCCCATCTGAGGCAAGAACTCCCTAGCCCAGGTTACTCTCTACTAGGTCTCCCCATTCATTTGTCCCATTGGGATAATTATCACTGCTTGTAATCATTCTTTCTTCCTTTCTTCCTTCTTTCCTCCTTCCTTCATTCCTCCCTCCCTCCCTCCCTCCTCTCTCTCTCCTTGCTTTTCTTTCTTTCTCTCTCTCTCTCTTTCTTTCTTTCTTTCTTTCTTTCTTTCTTTCTTTCTTTCTTTCTTTCAATTCATCTCATTTTCTAGAATCTAAGTTCCTTTAGAAAGAGACTGAGTCATTTGGTACTCCACTGTGTGCCCGGAACCAAACACACATGGTAGGTGCTCAGTAATTATTTATTGCATTGAGGTTAGTTCAGTGTTCCTATCAGCCAGCCTTGGTTTCTGTCTCTTGTCCACACAGATGGCAGGCCATAAGGGGTTGGAATGCCCATGACCATAGGATAGGAGTGAATTGAAGACAGCCTTTAAAGGGCTGGCTCTCACTCATTCCTGCCAGCTGTCACCATGTAGGTCTGTGGCTGCTGGAGCTTCCAAGATTTGAAGAGATGGAGACAATCTAGATCTTATGTGATTTTAAAACCTTGGCAACTAAACCAAACTAAGCTTAAACACACACACACACACACACACACACACACACACACACACACACTCACACATACACAAAACAACCAGTCCTCTAGGAGGCCAAGCAAAACACATAGCACATCTGTGGGCTGGAGCCAGCCTGAGGGCTGCCCATTTGCAACCTCTGCTGAATTCCAGATGGGCTAACTCCCTGGTTCTCCTCTGATCTACCAGCTCAGTTACCCTATCAAAGGGAGGAATGAGGTTAGATGTGGTTTGGATTATCAATGTTTCCTAAGAAAAGATAGTTCTTTGAAGCATGAATTCAACTCTGGACTTCAAGGGCTGTAGGCCCAGCAACGGAGTGAGCTCAGCCAGCCCGCCATTCACTAAGCATTCCTGCGTACCTGGTGGTGCCAAGGACAGAGCAACTTTTGGGCCAGAGGCTGGAGATCAAAGTCTTAGGCCACCTGCTTGCAGCCAGCCCTGCTCACAACCAGCCCTACCCGCAGCCCTTCCTCACTCGGCCCTCCCTGCCCAGCCCCCTTGGAGCTCCAGCTGTGCTCCCCACGTCTGGCCCACCTCACCACACTCCTCCCAGTCCCCAGAAACCTGTTCACCCCAGAAGACACCACCTCTTCCCTTGTGGCCCCATTGGCAGGCCCTCCCAAGGGTGAGCAAGCTGGTGTGGCCATTCTGCTTTGTTTTACTATGTCTCATCACATACCCACCTGTCTGTCCCTCTCTCCATCCATCCATGTACACTTTCCTTTCAAAGTAAATTGCAGATATCAGTGTCCTCCAACATGCACATTGTTAATATTCAGCCTTTGTCACTCTGTTTTGAGATAAAAATTGACCTTCAATAAAATGCACAACTCTTAAGTATATAGTTTTGAGGCTGGACAGATGCATTTGCCTGGGGAACCCAAACCCTGACCAAGGTACAGAATAGTACCATCAACCCAGAGCGCTCCCGCATGCCCCCTTCCCAGGCAATTTCCCCACCTGTCCCGCAGAAGCCACCTTTCTCCGAACATTTTCACTGTGGATGAGCTCACTTGTTCCCAAACTTCACAGACATGAAATCATGCGGCGTTGACTATTTTGTGCAAGGCGTCGCTCGGTGAAATCCCTTTGAATTTGTATATGTCTCTAATTTCCTATTGATGGGCATGTGGGCTGCTTACAATTTTTGGGTGACTACAAATAAAGCTGCCGTAACCCTCCTTGTGCAGGCATTTTGGTGTCCTTTATTTCTCTTGGATAAACACTGAGGGGTGGGATGGTTGGGTCACAGAGCTGATTAATGCATCCCCTGGCTTTAACCGGGGTTTCATTATGATTAAATGATCTCAGCAATCACAACTGAATTTCTCTAAGGGCCACACCTGGCTGGATATGTACAGAAAATGAAAGCTAGACCTTGCCTTCAGAGAGTCTGTAGCCCAGTGAGTACAACAGACACGCACTTGGGGCCGATTCAGTGGCACATGTGGGTTGTGGGTTGTGGATTGCCCCGTATGCTCGGGAGAGAGTGAATGAGGTAGCCCAGTGTGCCCTATGTTTGGGCAGGTAGAGGCGGAGGTATCCAGGAAGGCTTCATGCAGGGGGCAGGATATGAGATGCACCTAGGAAGTGGGACTAGTGAGCCTATGTGAGACAACAGGAGATGAGAAAAACATGGGGGCAGGACAGGGTTGGATGTGTTCAGAAGATGAAGAAAAGACAAGCCGGCCTGGCCTAGAAGGGCCTGGGGAGGGAAGAATCACCAATCGGGCAGCAGGATGTTCGGGTCTCTGATTATGGCCGATCAGGCCACTGAGTTTCGGGTTTTCAAGGGTTCTCCTCTTTTCTTTTCTGGGGCTCAGTGAGCTGGGATACCAATAAGTTTAGCCTCAAATACTACTCCAAAAATCCAGACACAAACACGGGATTTTTAAATTTCCTTGAGATTTCCAGTTGCCAAAAATTGGGCATGTCATTCTAATGCTCCTCTAGAGACGTTCCAGGTTTGTTGTGCAGTTTTTCAGTTACGTGGCTACACTTCGCAGGAGCTTTACAGAGCAGGAAATCGCTGGTCCGAGGATCAGGTGGTCACTGGTAGTGCTCCTTACATGTCCCATTTGTGCCTCGGGAGGTCCTGCCCTCTGCCCTGTGCTGCCCACAGTTCTGAAGGCAGGGAAAGCAGGATTTGGGCCAAGTTAAGAGAGTACACTTTCGATGCCTGTGTTCTACCCTCAGCAGCCTGGCCCGTGAGACCACATGACCCAATTGGGCTGGCAGCAGCTCGGGGCTCCCAAGTGACAAGAAGGAGCCTGTGCTTCCTGTGTTTTGCACCCTTTTCTGGGAGGACAAACCATCTCCTGACAAGAGCAAATGTCTTCACTGCTTATGATCTGTGTATCTTTTCCAGACCTCGCAAGGGCACTACCCTGGACGAAACTTGGGTCTCTGACTCACAACCCTATAAAGACACTCAGACGGCCTCAGGCAGGAGAAAAATCTGTTGACCAGCTCTTGTGGCTCTTACCACATACAGGGGTTGTCAAGGTTCCAAACTGGCCTCTGTGTGGGACTAAAAGTTCCATTAAAAAATGGCCAGAAGACATGAACAGACATGTCTCCAAAGAAGACATCCAAATGGCCAATAGACACATGAAACAATGCTCAGCCTCACTCATCATCAGGAAAACGCAAATCAAAACCACAATGAGATATCACCTCATACCTGTTAGAATGGCTAAAATCAAAACCACAAGAAACAAGTGTTGGCGAGGATGTGGACGAAAAGAAATCCTCATGTACTGTTGATGGGAATGAAAGCTGGTGTGGCCACTGTGGAAAATAGTATGGAAGTTCCTCAAAAAGTTAAAAAGAGAGCTAGCCTGTCATCCAGTAGTTATACTACTATTTACCCAAGAAGTATAAAAATATTAATTTAAAGGGATACACGCACTCCTATGTTTATTGCGACATGATTTACAATAAGCAAATTATAGAAGCAGCCCAAGTGTCCATTGGTAGATGAATGGATAAAGATGTAGTATATATATTTATACATATATTATATTTACATATATGATGGACTATTATTCGGCCATGAAAAAGAACGAAATCTTGCCATTTGCAGTAACATAGGTGGAGCTAGAAAGTATTGTGCTAAGGAAAATGAGTCAGTTGGATAAAGACAAAATATCATATGATTTCATTCATATGTGCAATTTAAGAAACAAAATAAACAAATGAAGGCAAAGAGAGGAAGAGAGAGAAAGAAACCAAGAAACAGACTCTTAACTATAGAGAACAAACTATGGTTACTGGAGGGGAGTTTGGGGGTTAGGGTGGGCAGAATAAATGAGGGGGATTAAGAGTGCCCTTTTCATGGTAAGTACCGAGGAATGCATAGAATCGTTGAATCACTATATTGTATACCTGAAACTAATGCTGACTAACTATGCTGGAATTAAAAAAAAAAAAATGACATATATATTATTATGTATGTAAATATATATAAAATATATATCTGTTATATATATAAATATATACATGTATAATAAATAAATAGAACATATAAATATATGATATATGAATATAAATATATACAAACATATAATACATATAAAATATATAAATAAATATATACATATATATATACATTTAGTGTCACAGATGCTCCTCTGAGAAGCAACGGAGAACCATGGTGGGAACAACCTGAGGTCTGTGGGCCATTGTCCAGCACTTCCTCTCCTTCGGCATTGGGAGACACAGCTTGCTGGAAAAGCTCAAATCTCAGATTTAGGGGCACAAATCTCAGATTTAGGCATGTCAGGTGGTAGAGAAAAGACTTGCCTAGAGAGTGCGGGGGCCAGGCAGCCCACAGCTGGAGGGCAGCTGGTATAGAATTGCAGGCACCTTTGGGATTTCCTCTCTCCTGCTCCTGGAGCATGAGGCCCGGTGTGCTTGGCGTTTCCACTTCTAGCACTAAAGTCCCATGTCCCAGGACATCGCTGTCCTGGACAAACCGAGAAGGTTGGTCACCCTACAAATAACAGCGGTCCAATGGAGCACTTTTCTGGAATAAAGTTTGGGTTTCCACAATGCTGGTTAAAAGTGTTCTCCAGAGCCACCCAAGCAGGGCAGAGGAGCGGAGCGCAGCACTCAGTCCTTGCTCAGCCAGGCCGTTAACGAGGCTGGAGATGCCAGCCGGGCAGGTCCCAGAAGTCTGGCTGCTGGTCATGGAGGAGGAGCCAGGGCGTGGGTTTCAGCCGCAAAGGTGGTTCCTAGGCCAGCTGCCACAGTATTTGGTGAGACAAACAGATCTCCCATGGCTGTTTTGTTTGCTAAAGACATTCACTCTTAGCCAATGCTAAGCGTGCAGTGAGCCAGTGAGCCTGGCTGTCTGACGTGCTGGGAAGGCGCATCAGCATGCTCCTTCAGAGGGTTTGGTTCTGGGCGAGGTGAGTCAAATTTGTCCCCTTCTCCCACCCAGAAGAAAGAGGATGTAGCTTGGGGGGGTGCTTTGTTGCACCCGCGGGGTCAAGAGGAGACAGCTTGGCCGGGAAGTTTTTATTTCTAGAAGCTCATTCTCTTGTCTGCCTCTTCCTCTCCACTGGATCTGAAGGATCTGAGATTGTTGCTACTTTTGTCCTTCAAAGATGAGAGGGCTGCTCCTCCAGAAGAGATATGGAAGCCATCACTCTGTGGTTGGGCCTGTGCACTGCTGGTCTCTTGAGCCGGTCTTTCTCAGGTGCCACAGAAGTTTGCCAAGTCCCATTGTTCTACGGGAGTTGGGCCAAACTGTCTGAAACAGATCTCATAGCGTAAACACACCCACGTCACACTTGGGGTTCTAGGGACTCCCTCCCATATAGGTCACCCTCTTGGCCTCCTATTGCAACAATGCACCATTGATAATGTCATCGATTGTCCCTCAAGGATGGGTGGCTGAGCTCAGTGCTGACAGCTCTGAGACGACTGTGGGCATCTGTCCTCCGCCACCCAGGCTAGCCAAGATACACAATGTGTTTTTCGTTACAGACTACACAGGGGGTCTGAATTACAAGGAAATAATTCAATCTATCAGGCTAGGGTGAAACTGCCAACCAAAGGAACAATTTATGAGATCATCCAAACCTGGATGTGAAATTAATTCCATACACGATAACTCACCACAGACCACCTTGTTTAATTTTATTTTTTTCCCCTAGTAATAAGATCTTCCTGCTATCATTTATGCTCTTGACAATATGAAAATAATAGACCCATCATGCTAGAAACTACTTTAAATCTGAAATACAGAGAGTTATAACAGTAGCATAAGCTTTAAGAGAATTTTAATCAGTTATAAATGAATTCATTTGAGTTGCAGAGTCTAAGCATGCTTTATTGGCAATGATCACAACACAGTAAGAAAAGTGAAAGTGTGGCCATGGTAGTTGACCCAGAACTTTCTGAGCCATTCTTGTTTCAAGCTCGGAGCTCTGGTTCACAGGACCACACTCTCCCAGCAAACTGGCATTGACTCCGTACTCTATACACTAAAAAGAGTATATTTCAGACTTTTGTCATACTTTCCTGATCTGCCTAGCAGAGTCCAGAGTCCAAAACAAGTTGTGGCCCCTAACCCTGAGAAACTCATGACTGAGATTTTGGGGGAAAATTAATATGGATGAAATAAAAGTCAAAGCCACAAGATAGTGTGTCGCGGTGCCCTGAAGCTCAGGCTTAGTATCAGCTGGAAGGGTTGGAATCAGGCTGCAGGGATAAGCAGGGCTCGCAGCAGAGCGGGAGCCTGGGACACTGGAATCAGTGGTGCTGAATAAAGCCACAAACACACAGTTATTGGGATCAAGTGTCGTATCGTGGAACTAAAAGTAGCCCTCAGTGCAAGAAAGAGTGGGAGCTTAGCAATCTGGGCCCACCTAGTGTTGGCATCTGGCCTTCTCTTGTGGAGACTAACCAGGGGAAAAAAAATGGATGCTGTATTCAGCTGCCTGTGTAAAAATGGCCCCAATCCCAAGTGGCTCTGATCATTCATTTGGAGAAGACCCCCTCTTCTCCAGTTGGGTTTTCCCAGTCCCTCTTGCCCCAGCCCCATGCCTAAGACATTCACTCTACTGTGTACACCGACTGCAAGGAGAGAGAAAGAGGCAACAGGGAGCTCCCACCCTGTTCGGCAACTTGCAAAGGATTATGAAAAGGATTCTGGGTGGCACAGAGGGAAGCTAATAGCTAATTTAGGGTTTTCTTTTGACTGTTTACCCAGAAATTGGGTTTAAGTCCATGGAAACTATAAAGGAAAACTGTCCCAGTTATCTACTGCTGCATGACAAGCCATCCAAAACTTAGTGATGGAAAGCAACGTTTGCATTATTTCTCATGATGCTGTTGACGGGTTGACTGGGCATCGCTGAGTGGAACTTCGGCTCCACATGATGGTGGCTGGGGTAATGGTCATCCAAGGATTTATTGGGCTGGAACATCCAAGAGGACCTGTTCACACAGCTGGTAGTTGATGTTGGCTGAGCTCAGCTAAGGCTTGACTAACGTGCCTACAGTACAGTTTTTCTGTGTGGCTTGGGCTCCTCACAGCATGGTGGCTGGGTTCCAAGAGTGACAGTCAGAAGACAGTCCACCCAATAGGGAGGAAGCAAGAGGCTAGACCCAAAAGGCTAGGTCTGGAATTGTCACAGTATCTTTTCCACCAGATTCAATTACAGGGTCAACCCAGATTCAAGGGGAGGGGAAATAAACTCTACTTCTTAATAGTGAGAGACAATTTTATAGCCCCCTTTAATTTACCACTAACACCTAATTATAACCTTTCAACATAAGACACCAAATCCCAGACCGTGCCCACCCACACTCTATCCTCACAACCTTGGTCCCCTCCACAGCTCTTACCAAGGATCCCTACACAAGGCTAACTACCAAGAAAACTTAAACCAAGATCCTCTGATTCCTGGATCTTCTATTGAAACAGAAGCCCTATCCTTAGAAGGCAAATAACAGCAGACTGAGCTAAGACCACCAGCCTACCAGAAGAATGGACAAGTTACTGCCAAGGTGGGAAGGGGCTTCCAAGAAGGAGCACCTCTCTGGAGCAGCATGTACAGGCGGGGCACAAGATGCCCATGTACTGTTGCTCCATCTTCAGAGGTAGCCAGCACACTCCCTGGGCACAGGTCCTTGGAGAGCATGCTGATCTGAATGAGACTCACTAGTTTGCAAACTCCCATGTGCACCGCCTCCTTTTACCGCACAGACAGCGCCCAAGCAGACACGATCTTCAGGTGGTGAGCAGGCAGAGATCACTGACAGCAGCATTCTTCCTTCATTAAATATTTGGATACACATTGCCAAACTGTTCTCTAGAAAAGATGTACCAATTTGCGGTCCTTCTATCTAGTGTAATAGTATGTCAAGTATCCGGAAAATATTAGACTCAGAATTTTGCCCGAGGAGTTGTCTAGTCCCTTAAAAAGAGAGTGAGGCTGCCCTTCCTTGCATCCTCTTCCTCCTCCATCCTGAACCAAAACTGTCAAAAGTCATCTGTGACCTCCCGATGCCAGATCGTATGGGCTCTTTTCTTGCTCACTCACTTTCTCACTGTGGCAACCAACAGTTTTGCCCATCCCAACCTCCCCTGTCCATCCTTTTCTTATGACTTGCACTTTTTTCTCAGACTTCTGCATGAGCTTTTCTTTCTCAGCCTCTTTTACTTCCAAAGCCTTTGCCTTGGCCTTTTCTTTCTTCTCTTATTCTATGGGCTCTACCTGGAGGATTTTATTAACTCACATGTCACTGATTACCACCCCTGTACTTATTCCTCACAAACACCTTCTCTTACACTTAAATGTCTCTCCTGATGTTTGAAACTACATTTTCAATCACCAATTGAAGTTATTTCTCTGGGTGTCCCGCAGGCATGCCAGACTCAACAAGTCTAGGACCGAATTCATGAATGACTTGCTCTTCCCCTGTAGTTCTTATCTTAGTGGATAATACTGCCATTCACCCAACATCCTGGGCCAGACACTGGAGCCCACCTGGATGAAACTCCCTCATGTCTCCCCTACATTCACGTGGTGATTCGGGCCTGCTGAATCTGCCTTCTTTATGCTTCCTGTTCTCCCTCCCTACGGTTACTGTCTTCATTCAGACCCTTATTACCTAAATTCCATTGTAAACAACCTTTACTACAGGGAATCCTGGGTGGCTCAGTTGATTAAGCATCTGCCTTCAGCCCTGGGATCGAGTCCTGCACTGGGCTCCCTGCTCAGTGGGGAACCTGCTTCTCCCTCTGCACGCCCCCCCCCCGCTTCTGCTCTCTCTCTCTCTCTCTCTCTCTCTCTCTCTGACAAATAAATAAAATCTTTTTTAAAAAAAAACCCACAGAGCTCCTGGGTGGCTCAGAGGGTTAAGCCTCTGCCTTCAGTTCAGGTCATGATCTCAGGGTCCTGGGATCGAGCCCCACATCAGGCTGTCTGCTCAGCAGGGAGCCTGCTTCCCCCCCCCCTCTCTGCCTGCCTCTCTGCCTATTTGTGATCTCTCTCTCTGTCAAATAAATAAATAAAATCTAAAAAAAACCCACAAAAACAAATAAATAAATACATACATACATACATAAATACATACATACCAAGCTTTTACTGCCCATCATATGGGACATCCTATGCCTCTCCTTCTCTTTCTCAGGATGGAATATGGGGAGATGATTTAAAAGCCCCGATGTAGTGCTGGCATACTTATAACCAGATAGAATAGAGGGAATAAGCTACTTTTCCGTTCTGGCCAGGAGGGACAGGGCTATTTTATAGAGTTCTTTCTCTTTACTTCTAAGAGACTGATACCAACAGAAGCCCAGCTCAGGTTTGCTCTATTATTTCAGAGTCAGCTTAGCAGCTTTGGTTTCCCTGACTTCTGGGGCTGTGTGTGCCCTTCTGGGTCACTGGTGAGCTTCTTCTGCCATCCTCTCCTGGCATCCTATGGAGTCTAGAGCAAGAGGAGCATCATGAGGTATGTGGGGAATGTGTAATCCCTTTGTCAGAAATAATTCTCTGACCTGTGGCTCATTCTCACCAAAGAAGTCCCAAGAGGTATTAGGAGCCACAGATACATGGCTTTGTGGAGAAGACATCTCCAGGATGATCCTGCTGTAGGAGTAGCCCACAGGAGCTTCCTGTAGATCTCTGAGGCTATTCAGTTTGTGGTAACATTTATTTGTGTGCATGTTTTATAGCTGCCTTTAAGAAACCAAAACCTCATGATGCAAAACAGGGCTATGCCTTATTCATCTTGGCCTCTTTCTCTTCTCAGCACTTATAATATCTGGCACACAGTACTAGATCAATAATTATTGATTAATTCATTGGTTGGCTCTTGGTCAATAATAACTCATGTTTATTGAGTATTGCTCTCTGCCACATGTGACTCAAAACACTTTACATGTATTAACTCATAAAATTAATTTTATTAATCCACATAATGACACTGCCATCCTTACTTAACAGCTGAAGAAGGTGAGGCTTGAAAAGTTAAGTTAGACATCTATAAGGAATTAGTAGAAAAGCCAAGAGTTGAGTGTAGGCAGTCTGACTCTTGAATCCTGACTCTTAACCATACCCAGCATAGCTTTCTTGATAAACGTGGATCAAGATTATAAATCAGTAGTTAGTAAGGTCGCTAGTGATGAAAGTGGTGGTGTGGGGGATGGTTGCTCATAAAGCCTCAGCTATCCCAGGGATTTACCCCAGAAAAAGGAAACATACAAAATGGATTCCTGCAGCACCTTGGTTATGAGCTGGTCAGGCCAGGTCACAAGATCAAGGGGAGCAGGAATCCAAGGCACACGTTCTTTTTAATACTAAAACCTGGGTCATTGGCCTGAGTTTCCTCACAGTGCTTCCTATGATCATTGTGGGAGCAACAGAAGCTGAAATTGATTCCTAATGAAGTATATCTATACCTTTCTTCTTGAATATTCTCTCACTATCTTGTTGCCATCCCATTTGCCTGCTCAAAGAAGCTCTTCGAAGATAGACAACTTAAGGTTCCCATGAGACTAACTCTATATTTGCTAATTGATTAATAGGTTAGAATTCGGTTAAAGTTAGAAACTAGAAAGCAAGATACATTTAGTCAGATGTTTTCAGGCTAGTGGTCTGTTCTAAGGCAGAGGGAGTGGTTGTCGTGGAGCCGAGCACTCAGAGCTGTGGCACATTTTGTGGCGGAGACTATGGAAGCAATGACCAAAGGGTCAACTTCTCCTTGGAGTTCACATGCAGACCTGGGCTTTGCCTGAAGCTTAATAATCATCTTGAGTTGGTGAGAGATCTAGCTCCTTCCTCTACACTCAGAGGATGAGGAAGGACCGGTGACCAAACACCTTTCTGGAAAATTACTACTGATGTAGAAGATTTACGGACAGGCTCAAGGGGAAACAGAAGATTTGACTACTAATTACTCAAGCTAAGGGGCAGGCATTTAAAGACTTATGTACAGGGAACACTTAGTCTATTCTGGTCACAAACATCTTCTCCATAACTTCCCATTTCCTCATTCTTTTCCAGTGCAGTGTGGCTTTCTCACCCACTTCACTTCGGAATTCAAATTTCTGATCCTATTTTCTGCCTCCTCCCACCCACCTAAATAACCAAATCTCCTCCCTTTTTTGGGCTCCCTTGAAAACTTACGAGTAAAATTTAAAAGAAAATCAGACCCAGATTTACAAAAGCAGGGAAGGGGACTTTTATCTTCTGGATTTTTTTTGTTTTCCTTTTTTTATTATGTTATGTTAGTCACCACACAGTACACCATTAGTTGTTGATGTAGTGTTCCAAGATTCATTGCTCATGTACAACACCCAGTGCTCCATGCAACACATGTCCTCCTTAATACCCATCCCCAGTCTCATTCATCCCCTCACCCTCTCCCCTCTAAAACCCTCAGTTTGTTTCTTGGAGCCCACAGTCTCTCGTGGTTCGTATCTTCTGGCTTTATAGAAATCACTGAGGACGGGCGACTACTCTATTGCCTAAGTTTCTCATTGTGTGTGTTACAGGAAAGGAAGCTTTTAAAAACATACTAATTGGGATCACTGGAAAGTTTTCATTTTCTCCTATGTAGTTTTAGGACTTATTCAGGACAGCTTTGTGGGTCATAGGACCCTTGACACTGAAAACTTGAAAGGATTAAACAAAGTACAGTGTTCACAAACCTGAGACCAATCTATGGTATTTGAGAGACTGTCAGTTATTGAAGCTTCACTGTTTACATTGAAAGTAAGAACTGGCACATGATTATAAGGAGCCTTGTCCCCTGGGAAGCAGTTGAGACAGATATCTATGGGTTGTCTCATAAGATAGTGATTCTTCTCTGATGACTACCCTGCCCTGCTCCACGGGGGTAGAATGGGGCTGCCATATTTGTACAATGTGGACCAGAGGTGAACACCTGGCCCAAGGTGGGACAATCAGGGGTTCCTTCCTTTGATTTAAGGAATGAAATCGAAAGAGAGATTCATTGTTTCTTCAGGTGGCTGTTAACTTGGGTTCTGTTGATAGCCATGTTCTCTGAAATGTGTACTTGAGAAGCAGGAGCTGGTGTGGAGAGAGATGACTCAGACATTCAGAGGGAGGAGGGGAATTAAGAGACAGGGAGAAAGAGAGCTTCCTGGTTTCCCCACAGCCTTCTACTTCCTGGCTCCAGTTTGTGTCTACATTTCTGCACTTAGGTTCTGTGAAACACCCCTGTAACTTTAAAACAAGTTTCCCATTGCAGGTTTGAATAGGTTTCTATAGCTTACAACCAACAGATTCCAAATTGGCAGAAGAGTGGTATTTTCCTTACAGGTATTTGATTAAAAAATTCACACATTAGACATCAAATTTGAATATAAGCATACCATTAGTAATAGAGGCATGATTAGGAGTATAAATTTAGAGATATAATGCTCTTAGGGACCATCATTTTATAGACGTGAAAACTGAGGCCCAGGAAAGCTAGATCTCTTGCCAGGGTCCCATCTGTGTCTGAACCGGGTCTCTGGGCACTTGACTCTTAGCCCATGGCTCTTTCTCTACTACCTACCGAATTTGATTGAAAGACTGTATTCACTTTCACAACTTGTGCACATGTCAAAAATAGGCCACAGACTCTTTCATATTCTTACCCCTATTGTTTTTGGATGAAAAGCGGAAACTTGAAGACGTCAAATGACTTCAACAAGTCTACACATTAACAGAAGTGCAACTAGAATTGGTTCCCAGGCAAGAGACTCCATCCAAAAGGCCAGACTTCTCCATCCATGCGTCCAAGTCACTGCTGATCCAGTTAGACTGGCAAATCCATCACGGCAGGGGTTTTAGGGTCGTTCATCTATTCAATAAACATTTACATACCCAAGTAGGCACTGTTCCCGGGCCGGGAGACATGGTCACTTCAGTTGGTCTGCCCCCTGAGTGTGGGGAGGGAGCCTTACAGAGCTTCTTCATTGGCTGCATGTCCATCGGAGGCTGGAGCGTGGGGGCTGTCTGTGGACATTTGGGGCGTGTGGGGTGGAGGTGAGATGAGATGATACTGCTAGAGGGAAAGCAGATGGTGGCTTTTTGACAGTGTCACCTGAAGAGAGCGCACTGTCCAAACCATGTAATATGGGCGAGGGAAGACCTGACTGATGGGGACAAGCAGGTGAACATCGAGCCCCAGTGCGATGGTTGTGAGAACAAAATACTCCATTCTCTGTGCTCATTTCCTTGTGGGTCTTTCCCTCCAGCTAGAATGTGGGTCCTTCAGCGGGAAGTAGTTTCATTTGTTTATTTATTTTCTGCATTCCCAGCATACATCAGAGCGCACTGGGGATCCAAGGGAGCTTTTAGTAATGTTAAGAGGTTAGAACATAGAGGAGAGCTTCCCTAATGAGATAATTTTTAAATGAGTTTTGGCAAGGTGAGATTGAACTTGGGTGGTGTCTGCCAGAAATAGACAGTGGGCTTGACAGTCTAATGAAGTCTTTGCTTTGAGCCGTATGTTACAAGGTTCCTCCTCATGAGACATGCATCTGTGATGTGGAAATGTAGGAATGTATCTGGGAGTGGGAATTGGCATTAAATCGGCTAGCCCAGGGAAGGGATATAAATGCAGAAATGGGACTTTGAGGGGCAGGATAGTGTAGTGGGTTTCCATGGGTCCAAAGTCCTCTGAAATGAGAGCGTTTTTGAACCCACCATGTTTTGGATTAAAAAATGGCACAATCTCCCTGGGGTTGAAGGTGTGATAATGTTAGCAAGAGGAATGCCATATGTGTCATGTTACACAGTGAGATTTAAAGTTTATTTCTTTAGCAAGCTTATCTATCTCTTCAGTAGATCACTCATTTACCCATTTTTACATGTATTCAATGTATCCTTTGTACATTTATCAGGTACCTATGGTGGGGTAAGCAAGGGGGAACTCAAAGACAAATTCATATATGATTTTGCCATTAATGCCTTCTTAGCTCTATGTGCAGAACTGTTAGGCTTTCTATCATCCTTGGCCATAATGATATCAAGTAGCCTTTGGAAATTAAAAGGTACAGAACAAACTGGGCAAGGATCACTCACCTGCAGCTGGATGAAATACTAATCCACTGGTCTGGACCACATTTCCAAGGTGACCAGAAGTCCTGAAAACTTCTTTATAATATGTTGAGTTTTTCATTCATCTATTTTTCTTTTATGGAGCAGGAATTTGGTTGAAGCTATCGATGACAACAAGACTCACTGTTGAGAAGGTGGGCTGGGGAGAAGAATGCTAGGACAACCCGGGTACATCCCCCCAGGAAAAGAAGGAATATCCTGTCACAGCCTGAATGGTGGTGTCTCACCATCGATCTTTGGCAAGTCGTACTGGAAAAGGATGGTCAGAGTTCCAAAGTGCAATATTATATTTCCAATTAAAATGTAAAAACAAACCTTTCTCATAAAGCACATTGGCCTCGACACTGGGAAGTGACTACAAAGCCCATTGCTGATTGAGAAAAGCTGAAAGCAGACACTGTAATTGATAAAGGAGATAAATCAATCTGTGTCCTTTAAAGAATAATGAGTTCCATTTTTCATCAAAAAGATCTCCTTGTGCCGAAGAAACATTCTTTCAATAAATCTACTTAATGGTTTCCCCTCTAATGATATATAACATTGCTCTTTGGAAGGAGCTTTGGGGCATCCTAGTTGGTTCCTGCAAGGGTCTGCAGGCCACCCAACATTTGCATTGCTAATCCAACCCAAAGAAAACCAGAAAGATTCCCAGACAGCGCGTGCATGCGTGCTTGCCTGCGTGCGTGGAGATATCTAAAAGTATGCCTAGGCTCTTCAAGCAGATAGATGGGATGAAATTTTTAGATCATTACCCCACCATTAAACTTGAGGTCCTATGCAAATTTGCACCCCCTTACTGCCGCCCGCGCCACCGTGCCCACAGCCACCCTGGTGTGTTAGGGATACCTCAGCTCCGAGGGTGGCTCCAGAGTTAAAGGTTTCAGATATTTAGGTGGTGAGAACTGACAAGCTTGTTTGTTCCCCGGGCTCACCGCTCTCCAACGACCCTGACGGCCTTGCTGGTGTTCTGACCGTGAGCTGCAGGAGGTAGTCCGTGTTTATTGTGTTTGGTAAACTGAAGATCCACTTTCAAGACCAGGCCTGAAGGAGTGCTGTGCCCAGGCCCGTCCCCCCACCCAGCCCAGGGCCGAAGCCTCAGGTGGTAAAGGCAGAGCAGAAGAGGCAGTCGGCCCCCTCATAAGGGAAGGATCAGGGCCCGCTGCACCCTGGTGCTAGGCAGCAGGACACGTTGCTCAGCTTGGCTTACCTTATGACCCCCCTCCCCAACTTTACAAATGTGCTGTTATTTCCACAAGGACCCAGCTTTATGTAACAAAACCCATTCCCTCCGAGGGCACCAAGCCCTCCCAATACTCGCAGACTTCCCCACATGGGAATCATTAAAAACAACCCTCGAGTTATTTCCTTATGTTGCTGTTTGTTTATTCTCCAGTCGCGTGTGAGTCAGCCCAATCATGATTTGTGGCGGTTTTGCTTATGAAATCTTACATAATTATATTTCTCTTGTCATGTTGGGTCGGGCCGTGAGGCCATAGAGTGTTTTCTCATTGCTCAATGTGGGCGAATCAATACAGAGAAAGGCTGAACAATGAGGTGATGTGGGCTGGTCACGAAGCCGGCTCCGAGCCACCCAGGAGGTGGCCCTGAGGCGGCGCGAGGGGCCGGGACGCCGGCTAAGGCCACCAGGGCCCGGGCTGACGAGGCTGGGCGGTGGCCTGCGGGATGGGGCTCGCTGAGGTGAGAGTTAAGAGAGAAGAGCCAGGGAACGAAAGAACGACAATGACAACACTTCACACAGAAACCGACCAAATTTTTACTGCATTCGCTGCACGCCGGATTCCAACATGCTGGTCCAGAGCGTGGCTGGCTGCAAGCTGCCGAGAGGGTGACGGGCCCCTCCGTCGGGCTTTCCCTTCCCCGCCATGTACATGGTTTATTTTGATCCTACTCACTGTCCCAAGTCCAGAGGCAGTTATTAAGACCAGGCTCAATGCAAAACAGTGAGTGGCTACGACACACGGATGAGGTGGGTGCGATTCCCACAGCAGAACGTGGAACCCAGAGAAATGGTTTGGGAGGCAAGACGCCTCCTTAGTGGCTACTAGTACTATGGACCTCAAACCCCGCAACTGGTGGTTTTTGCCTAATTCCTGGAGTATATTGAAACTAGTTCCTAACATTATTTCATATTTTAAATAACATATCTGACCTGATTTCACCCTTGTTGGTTTGCATACATCTCTGAGGCGGGCGCCTCCAAGTTATTCATATCGATACAGGATGAAGATTACAAATATCGGCATTAAAAGAGGAACCGTGTGACTCTATATGAAGACAACAACCATCACATTCCACAGCACGTCATTGGTTAATCTTTGAATCATCAAGCATTATTTAAAACAAGAGAGAGAGAACAGAACTGAACACAAGCGCCACGACGAAACAATCATAACAACAGAACCAACCCAGTTTTCTCTATTAATCCTTTAAAATTTTTTACCTTGGTTTCTAACACTTCTCATTAATTGTTATTTTAAGCTCCAGTAGCAGGATCAGATTTCTGCTGCCTCTGGGCAAATGAGTTATGATCTGATCTCAGGTTCCAAGGGAAATGCTCAAAGTTTTATTTTCCCCCAGTTGAGTAAACAGTACTATGTATATTATCTCTTGTGTTAGAATAGTGTTGTCTTCACATAAGACTCAAATAATGGTATTAGTCATTCATTTCCTTGAACACAGACACCCTCATGCGTGCTGACAGGTTTATAAGGATGTGGTGGCAGACGTGGTTCTGGGAGCTGCTAGATGACCGACTTTGATTTCTTGCAGTCCTGAGCGATGGAGCCCGGGTGTGTCTGGTTATTGTCCGCTTTCTCTCCCAGATGCTGGGCTTGTCTGGAAGATTAATACATTAACAAGAGCTGAAGGCCCAGGGTTGCACGTCTTCAGACATGTTTATTAGCAGATGGCACACAGGATTCAAAGGTCACCACAAAAGTGACATTTTAAAGTGAAACAACAATATTTATGTTCAGATAGTCTACTGATGAGATCATGTGGAAATGTTTTTGATTAAATTAGCTTATAAATGGTTGCCAATCTATAGACAACTTAAAATGCCAGGTCTGTTTACCAAATGTTTTCTTCTCACGCTCTCCTCGTTTACATATTAATGACCAAGGGCTGGTTGGTTGTTACCACAGGAGGATCGATATATCTGGTTTTTACTTCCTGGGTCACCTTTTTTTTTTTTTTTTTTTCATTCTGAAAAATATTATCTCCTCTTCTGTGTGTTTGAAAATCTCACCTGCAATTATTAACGGCTTGGAAAGAGTTCAGATTCCACTACGGTAATGCAATTGCTTTCCGTTTCTCTAGCATAAATTGGGCCTCTGAGAGAGATCCGAACTTCAGTCTCTCAGGTAAGACCTGATGTTCAATATCATAAAAAGGCTATGAGCTGGATTCAGAACTACTTGCTCCAGCTGCCTTCTCGCCTCTGCAGCCCTTGGGGGCCATGCTCAGGTGGCAATGCCCGCCCGGTCTCTGCAATACTATGAAAAACAAAATGCAGTCGAGGGGAGGGAACGCCTTGTCTGGGCTGCTTTTCCTTTTCTCTCTCTTGTGCCCACAACTGAGGAGTGTGAGTGGAAATCTTTACCTTGGAAAATGGTATAGCTAGAAGAATGCTTAAAGGTAGGAAGACAAAACTGATGTTTTAAGAGTTGTGCAAGTCTCTATAGTCAACAGAATTCATGGAAATATTTCCAACAAGGGCATTAAAAGGCAGAAATAATGATCAGTTAGCACATTAAAACTTTCACAGACATATATGGGAAATGAAAATAACTATAGATGCTACTGTTTCTCATTAATTGGCATTTAATTGTGTCATGAATAATTTTGTAAGATATAAATATTATTGTCCTTTTTTATTGAGGTTTTTTTTTTACCTATTGTCATCTATATCTTATTTTTCTGTACAGTTACTACATTAGAAATGTAAGAAGACAGCAGAAGATTTACTCACTTTTCAAGAGAACCTTTTTCAATATTCATTGCCCCTTCCATTGGATCCAGTCCTTGTTCAGAAAATTGTTTCAAGGCACTTAATGCTGCCTAAAAATGAAAACAAACACACAAACAAGGAGATCCATTCACTGACTTTAATAGTAATAAACAGGTAATTGTCAAAGAGAGATGAGATGTATAGTTAAGACTGTCATTTTCATCGGTCTAAATAAATGGTTTTTTGCATCATTTAGCAAAATTACATCTGAAAGGCTATATTATCATGAAGCAATGTATATACCACAAGGGTTTTACTTCTGTGGAGGGAGGAGGTGGGAGAGGAATCCCTAAAGTCTCATGCCCTGTCCCTCAACCACAATTTTGTAAGATCACATGGTTTTTATCTGCAAAAACACCTAGTTTAAGCCTGTGGGAGTTTGACAACGACTTTGCATAATTTCTCTTCACGTTATTGAAACTACCCTTCCAAAATGAGCACATCAGATTTTCCCAACCAAGGTACTCTTTCCAAATTTAGCACAAAGGCATTGCTCAGTTTTATATTTGGTCCCAACCGAGTGAGGGGATGTGAGCAAGGAAGTGGGCCCAAGACACTGGGGGTAGACAGACGGGATGGCAGGATGGTATTCTAAGAGGAGAGGGAAAACGTGCGCTCCTGGGGCCCTGGGGAGGCAGGGCTGGCGGCCGCAGTGTTGATAATGCCCGTCCTGCCCTGCGTGGGACGCTGGCTGGTGTTGACAGGCGGGTGGAGCCTCGCTGGATAGCTGGGAGGCACCAAAAATGCGATGCTGATAAGATCTACATAACTTGTTGACACTCTTGTGCAGGTTCCAAATTGTTATTTCTTCGAATAAGAATTTGGGTCTTCTTCCCCTCCCCCGCACCGCACGGCTTTAAAGCTCCATTAGAAGGGCTTGGTTGAGTCTGAGCTAGGTGTGGGCAGGCCAGGCTGTTTGAATCCTAGACATCCCGCTGGGTCACACTTTGGTCGTCTGTACCTTCTCAGCTGCCTTTGAAAAAGGCCTAACTCTTGCAGTTTCCCAAACTTTTATCTGCCAAAGACCCCTTTGGGGTAGCTGACTATGTGATCCCTTGTAAATGTCATATAGTCCTTGATTTTAATTTTTAAGGTGATAGACTTAATTTTTTTTAGAGTAGTTTAGGTTTACAGGAAAATCGAGCGGGGATGTCAGCGCCCGACCTCACTGGTCTGGGCCCCCTGCTCAGGCTCTTCCGCGGCCGACACCGGCTGAGGTGGCCGGCCAGCACTGTTTCCCCTTGGCTAGAAGCGGTGCGGCTCTCTCACTGGGGCACTACTACTGGTTGAATTGTATCAATAAAAAAAAAAAATCTATGTATTGAAGCTCCCACCCCCAATACCTCCAACTGTGGCCTTATTTGAAAATAGAGTCACTGCAGATTTAAGGGAGATGAGGTCCTACTGGAATAGGGTGGGCCCAAATCCAAACTGACCAATGTCCTTATAAGAAGGGGAACAAGGAGAATACCACATGGAGGGGAAGGCAAGACACTGAAGTGATCCAACAGAAGCCAAGGGACGCCAGCCATCAGTGGCAAACAGCCCGGCACTATGGAGAGGCCTGGAACGGATTCCCCCTCACAGGCCTCAGAGGGAACCAAACACCACCAACGCCTCAGGTTTGGACCTCCAGCCCCCATAACTGTAGGAGGATACTTTGCTGTTGATTAAACCATTCAAGGTTGTGGTATTTTGTTATGAGAACTCTCACAAACAAATACAGGTACATCATAATTCCTCCTTAAGCAAAGTAGCACCTCTTTCTACTGTGCTGTTTCCTTTTATTATCTTTTTATTATAAAAATAGTTTTCATGACAGGACAATTGTAACAGGTACAAGCCAAAAAGAAATGTGGAAATAGTCACCATCCCACCTACCCACTTACCACTTGCTAGAATGTCTTTCTATATGCTCTCCTATCCCTTCCCCATATGCCCATTCTTTCACCTGGATCATATCTTTTTTTAAGATTTTATTTATTTATTTGACAGAGAGAGAGCTCACAGGTAGGCAGAGAGGCAGGCAGAGAGAGAGGAGGAAGCAGGCTCCCCACTGAGCAGAGAGCCCGATGTGGGCCTCGATCCCAGGACCCTGACCTGAGCCGAAGGCAGAGGCTTTAACCCACTTTGCCACCCAGGCACCCTCACCTGGATCATATCTTGATGCTGCCTCATAACCTGTTCTCTTCCTTGAACACGAGTAGTTTGCACGTCAACAGAGACACGTCAGCAGCGCCATTTTGCCTGACCACACAGCACGTTGACTTGTTATGCCCTCTTCTACTCAGCCAGGCCCCACGGTCGCACATTTCGGGCACTCCCAATATTGGGGCTGTTATTAAAGCTGCACCCGGTTTTCTGATGGTTAAAATGTTTGTGAACCATCTCAATAATTTCCTCATGATAAATTCCTAGAAATTGAATTTCTAGGCCAAAAAGCAGGCACGTTTTTAAAGCTCTGACATGAAATTATTTTATATATATATATATATATATATATATATATATATATATATATACCACATGGAGGGGAAGGCAAGACACTAGATAATCATATATATGATTATATATGTTATATACTCATCAGATAAATAAGGGAATATAATATATGTTATATACTCATCAGATAAAAAAGGGAATGTTATTTGGAAGCCTTTAAGCGTACCTTGGGAGGGAAGCAGCCATGGATGACACAGGACCCATATATATATATATATGACAGGAGCTTCCTCCTGCCGTCAGAGAAGTTGTGACCACAGTAGCAGTGTGAGGAGGAGCTGATGTCCCTCTAGGTGCTTTTGGAATTAGCCTCTCAGAACCACTTTGTGGGGCTCTCAAGCAAACCAGTTTTGTCATCTTATGGCCCCACCTTCTTTTTCATTTGTCCATCCTGACCATGTATTCTATTCACTGCATTTGACTTTGAGTAATTTGCGTGGCTTTCAAAAATCAAATTGACTCTGAAAAGATCCAGATTTGGATAATTCCCCTCTCCCAGAGGAATTCTGCAGCGGGATTTGGCTCACATTGAGATTCATTCAATTGGGTGACCTCTGAGGTCCTTTCTAGTCTTGAAATGTTGTGGCGCTGGACAGACTTCCTGGGGGAACAGCCTTGTTACGTGAGCCTGAGCTCTGCAGGCCCACCTCACGTATGTGTGTACAGTGGAAGGCTCTGTGCCCATTCACTGCTAAGCTCTCTAGACCAGTCCATGCCTGACCTTTCTGGATAGCCCAACTTCATGGAGGGTGGTGGTGGTGCTAATGAACCTCCAGGTCTTGGTATATTCAACAATTTTGAACAAATGAACAGCTCTTTTTTTCTGATCCTGTAGTATGTGAATTATTGTCAGAATGCTAATTTTTGTCAATTTCTTCCCAAACAAACTATTGTGGAGGGCTATTCAGTACCCCCAAATTTAAATTTGCCATGTGATATTGCCGAATGAGACACACAAGAGCACCAGGGCTTCTTGGCCCTGTTTGATTCCCAACCAGGTCAAAATAGCAACCGAAAACAACTTTTAAAATCAATTTTTAAAAGTCACTTATAGGCTAATTGTAGCTCATTTTCCCTAGTTGTTTTTGGAATACTTGTTGCCTGAATGTCTGGAACCAAAACCTAGGACCCAGTGACACCTGCTCTGTTCCATCCAATAAGAGATGCACACATGAGACACAGGCCATGTCTCAGAGAGCAGGTTCCGTGTTTTAGCTCTTGCAAAATCTCCTGGATGATTCTATCAACATGTCAGGCAGGTCCCCGTAAACTTTCAAAATGCCTGTCATCACTCAAAGAATGTACTGCAGGCTGGAATGGCGGTGTGCTCTTTCACTCAATGCCACGAACAGATTTTCAGAATTCTTGCGTGGCTGCTTCCCTCCCAAGGTATGCTTAAAGGCTTCCAAGTAACATTCCCTTATTTATCTGATGAGGTAATGCAACCCACATCTTATTGATAACCCTGAATACAATTGCTTATAAATAGGAGAGGACTTCTTACTAATTTATAAAAGACAATGAAGATGATTTATCTTCTCTGTAAACAGCAATAGCTACCATTTGATGAACATCACTCTGCCATAGTCATGTGATGGGGCCCTTTACCTGAGTGACCTCAGGTGTTACCACAGCCCTGCAGGTGGGTCGTACCCAGGAGGAATTCAGGAACGTACTCCAGGTCACACAGGTAACAACTGGCAGAGCAGAGATTTGAACCCAGCACACATTCTTGACCAGATCCCCTTAATTCCTTCAAGCCTAGCCAATTTCAGCATGACTTTTTTCAATGTCATTCTTACCAGCTTACTCTTATTCCTTCCTCCGTACTCATTCTTGTAATTATTCCCAATTATTCACAATAGTTACTGGAGGTAAGTTCATATAATTATCCCCATTTTCTAGAGAAGGGGTTTATTGTCTTGTGGGGACCACAGTCACCTGCCAGTCTCCAGCCTTCTTTTGGTCCCTAGGTTGAATTCTGAGGCCTCATTCAGTATTTGCTAACAGTTGGAGTTTGGGCTAAAATTAAATGGCTATAGGAATTAATTTTGTCACTGGGAATTACCCAACTCCCAAACAAGGTAACTTGACTGTCTTTTTCTTAACATTCTGAGGGTACTAAGACTTGCTCTCTTGATTTGCCTCCCCTCCCCTCTGCTGTTCTGAGAAGAGTTCATTCCTCACCAGCGTGGGGTTGCCCCGAAGGAGGAAAAAGCAAGCTGCAGTGTTTGCCTGTGGGTCCTGCAGCGAGAGGAGGCGCCGGGATTGCAAAGGTAAATGGACGGAGAAAGGACGGAGGGCTCCACAGTGATTTATAGAGAGCGATAAGCTAACTAAGTTTAGGAAAACCGAGATGGGCTGGGGCTGTCAACCAGGTGCCTCCTCCCACAGGTACTAATAGAACACTGGCCTGGCTGCTTCCTCTCCCACGGTCATGAGCTCAACTGGGGAGCTCCCACTCTACCCCCAACTCATGGGCCACCGCTTTTCCAGAAAGGATACTTTGCAGATAAAAAATGCCATCTGTGAGATGGGTGTGCTTCACTTTCTACAGCAAATCAGGTCCAAATATAGGATAATGCCGCAATGCCCCAAATAGCTACCTTCATTTCGCAAGACTCAATTATCAATCATTTCAAAGAACAATGTATAATGGAATGGCTTTGCGAACAAATGCTAAAAGTGAACAGTCTGCAAAACATTTTACTACGCACAGCCAAATCTGTCCAGAAGATGGTAAAATCAACAAGATCTCCATGTTAAAACTATTCCAACCGAATAAATTGTGACTTGCTAGAGACCAGTTGTTTAAAAAAATTAAGAACAGATTATAAAAATGCTGCCTAATAGTAAAGGACACTGGAGTGAGGGAAAATCAAATAACTCTCATTTTGGAGAGACATCTAAAGCCTGATAGGAGTTACTGAGAGGGTACGTAGAGAAGAAGAGGATTGGTCCCTACTGTCTCAGTTCACCCCCTCAGCCTGGACAGTTTGCTGTGTGATCACTGTGAACCAATGTTTACATTAGTGGGAATCGTGGGAAGGAGGTAAATCTGGGGCTTAATGAGGAACCTCCTGAAACAACGCTTAAATCCATGTTGTATTACTTCCCATACACCGTGAATTTGAGATTTCAACAATGCACTAACATAAGTACCCAGAAGCCTCCATGAGGCTCCAGCCATAAACAGACAACTCCGTGATTTCATTTCTAAGGTCAGAAAATATTTCCTACAAAATCAAAACAAATTCACTCAGCATCCAAGCATATGGTACTGCAGTCTACCAAGCAGAATCTTGAATTTTAGCTTTATGAACATTTTTATGTGTTCTGGGATTCCAAAAAAAAAAAAAGAAAGAGGCGGGGGAGAGAAGAAGAAGAAAAAGGAAAAAAAGAAAGAAAGAAAGAAAGAAAGAAAGAAAGAAAGAAGGAAGAAAGAAAGGAGGAAGAAAGAAAGGAGGGAGGGAGAGGGAGAGAGAGAAAGAAAGAAAGAGAAAGAAAGAAAGGAGGGAGGGGGAGAGAGAGAAAGAAAGAAAGAGAAAGAAAGAAAAAAGAGAAAAGAAAGAAAGGGGGGAAAAGGGAAAAAAAGAAAGGTATACTCAAGACAATTCGTTTAGCTTGATTTGAAAGGAGAAAAATTTTAAAGAAGCATTTTAAAGAAGTGGATGAATTTCCTCTTCTTATTCCTGTCTTTTCAGCTCAACAGTTGTATCCATTTGTGTGTGTGTGTGTGTGTGTGTGTGTATGTGTGTGTATGTTTCCCTTAGAAAAAAAAGCATCTACATAGATACGTAGAAATATTTTGGTCCCCAACAGATTTTACAACTGTTTGGTGAGGAAAGCCCCACAGGTTCTGGAACAGATGTCGCTACCCTTTCATGGATCATGCACTTGTTTTGTGCGTAGTTATAGCAATGCCAGAAACAAGATGCCAGGAAGATACTTTCCATGCCTGTTTGTTGGTCTTGGTTTGCACGCATGCACGCGTGCCTGCATGTGTGTGTGTGTGTGTGTGTGTGTGCGTGTGTGTGCATGTGTGTATGTCTGCACAACGGAGGTGAGACTTCCCAGCCATTTCTGCAATTTCTAACTTTCCTCTCATTAATTAGCAGTTAGCAAATTGTGTTGAAACCAGTGCTTTTTCTTCCTGCTTCCTTCTTCAAGAGTTAAATGTAACAGCATTAAAACATTTCTTAAGAGACGACAATGGTCCTCATTAGCAAAAATGAGAATTTTAAGTCATCCCTTTACGACACACTGAACACAGTGTCCAATGGATTCTTTTATTTCCCTCCCCCACCCCTTTCACATTTTTCCCACCGATTTTATGTCCTGAATCCCAGAAACAAACAGGCTGTTCCCATTAAAGTCAATGGCAACCACACACGCCTGGATGTGGCCTTCATTTTTAAGTCAGTGTTCAAGGTTTGTTTGGTTTTGCCTTATTCCCCTGAAGTGTCTGCTCTAACGGCGAGATTCATTTCAGAATGCATACAGTGGTCATATGTGCAGCTCACTAAAGAGATGATGACAGGCCTCAAATGGCAGACGTCGTTATTTGTAGTTGAGGACTCCCCTAACTTCTCGTCCCAACAATCTTCGACACCGACTCTCTACTGCATCATTTCAGTGACTGAAAACCAGCAGGTTCTTTGGTAAGCTTAAGGCTTATTGCCGCAAGAATATGAATTTTAACATCCCCAAGTTATCATTTTCTGGCTTTGAGAGGTCTGTAACAAAACGTGGAGTCTCTCTTTCTTTAAACAAAACCAAAAAGACCAAATTGTATTTCTAAATTGTATCACATTAAGATAGGATCCTCAGTCTACCACATTGCAGATAAATCAATGATAGGACTTTAAAAAATAAAATGAAAATGGATTACACTGAGCTTTAATTAAACCATTTGCTGCCCTCGTCCACCAATTTCATATAGCCTGCACTTCCCATTTCTGCTCACATAATCCTATTAGTTTGCGTGATTTCCATAAAATTGGTACTTTATGAATGGCTTACTGTTGGAACAAAGGGATGTCAGCCTGCTAAGGTGACGGCTGCTCGTTGCAAAAAAACCCAAAAAGCAAAAAACAAAAATAAGGCAGGAGATGGTCTGAAGACTCGTGAGTTTCAGACAATCTACCAAAGCAGAGAACAAGAATTTTGACTCTAGAATGAGGGGAACTAGTACAAACTTGGGCACTTAGACTACAGACTCCGGCATCATCTGTACTCCGCAGTCAGGCTCCACGTCAGGTGACCCATGGGGCTGCAGCCTCGACGATGACAGAGTCAAGCTTAAAACAGGATTAAAGTGGTGAAGAATGTTCGTGGTGTATGCAGAACAAGCAGCAGCAGTGGTATCATGCTGCCATGTCTTACTCTAACCACACTGCTTTGTTTTACCAACATTGTTCCTTTTAAAATTCCTGCGTCGTCCAACAAGAAGTCCCCTCTGTAATGGCGTGTCACCACAACATGCTATTGGGTACAAAAGCAGGTGTCTATGACTGGAGGCGGTGCCACTCTGTTGTCCCCTCCCCCCACAAGAAGTGTCCATGTCCTAACCTCCAGAATGTGCAGATGTTACCTCACGTGGCAAAAGTGATTCTACACATTGAGATGGGGAGATTCTTCTGGATTATCCAGATGGGTCCAATCTAATCACATGAGTCCTTAAAATCAGAGATTCTTTCCCGGGTTTGGTGAGAGAGGACAGTATGGCTAGGGAAAAAATGGTCAGAGTGATGCTGTTAGTTTTGAAGATAGGGGAAGGGAGACGCAGGCCAAGGAATGCAGGTGGTCCCTAGGAGCTGGACAAGGCAAAAGAGCAAAAAGACCAATTCTCCCCTCAAGCCAAAACAAAAACAAAACCAAAAAACTGCTGATGCCTTGATTTTAGGCTAGGGAGATCCCTGTCTGACTTCTACACAACTCTAAGATAATTCATTTGTGGGGTTAAGCCACTAAGTCTAGTAATTTGCCAAAGCAGCAAAAGAAACTAATATACTCTCCCTGTCATCTTGCAAAGGAAGCGTGGGGAGCACGGTGCTGGCCTAAAATGCCAGCCCGACTGTAGACCAGCTGTGTGTCTATGCAAGTTACTTTACCTCTCTAGCTTCTTGGGGTTAATGCCTGGACTATAAATGAGAGTTTTATTACACACCTTCCTCTGTTTTTTTTTTTTTAATTCTTTAAAGATTTTCTTTATATATTTATCAGAGAGAGAGCACAAGCAGAGGGAGCAGCGGGTACAGGGAGAAGCAGGCTTCCTGCTGAGCAGTGAGTCCAACATGTGACTCGATCCCAGGACCCTGGGATCATGACCTGTGCTAAAGGCAGATGCTTAACCGACTGAGCCCCCAGGTGTACCATACCTTTCTCTGTTGAGACCAACATCCAGTCACAAAATTCTTGGTACTCTCTATCTCCATGTTCCTTTATGTCCCTTTTCTTATATATTTCTATTATTTTTTATTGCATATTTCTTATTCTTTCTCTCTTCCTAAGAAAACTCTAACATTATGCCTACCCCTTAATTAAGAGCCATTAAGAACTTCCAGACACCAAATAACATTCTGTATCCTTGGCCTGGCATCTATCAGCTGGCCCCATTCTACTCCACAATTTCATTCATTGCAATTTCATTACAGCATGTTTCCCAGAGCGTGATGCCCAGATCAACAGACCAGCCACCAACCTCTGGAACACCTGGCAGGTGTCAGTGTTATCAAGAGCTCCCCAGCCAGTTGGTCTGGAGATGCACCAACATTGCAGAAGCCCCACCCACATGGATCTCCTGCCCTGGTCTGATGGGTCTACCTCTTGTCTGCTGCAGACATCTGAGTTTTCTTACCTCTCCACACCTTTGCTCCTGAAGTTTTTCATTTTCCCATGGTGGACTTCCCCAATTCCCAGCCTGTCTTCCACCTATGAACTTCTTCTCTTTTTTTTTTTTTTAGGTAAAAATTTTATTTATTTATTTGACTAAGACACAGTGGGAGAGGGAACACAAGGAGGGAGAGTGAGAGAGGGAGAAATAGGTTTTCCGCCGAGCAGGGAGCCCAATGCAGAGCTTGATCCCAGGACCCCAGGATCACGACCTGAGCCAAAGGCAGATGCTTAACAACTGAGCCACCCAGGCGCCCCTGCCACCTATGAACTTCTGACTGCCCTTGCCATATGCCTCCCTGAACTGTGGGCTATCTCCAATGTGTTTGTGTCCTGTCTCTTAAACAGGTGGTCAGCCCTTGGCCAGCAAAGCCATTTTCCTGTTGGAAATCAGCACAATGTGTTTCTAGAACAACTTCAAGGAATATTCCTTGGTTGATTATTTATTGGCTTCCATCTGAAGCTCCCTAAGACAGACAAGTACTCACAGACAGATTTCTGTTTTCTGTATTCTATTCTCTGAGTCAGCACCTTGTTCCCACTTGCTTTTCCTCACTTCAGGGCATCCTCTAAAGCTTCTCTCCTATGAGGCTCTCTCTCCTCCTTTACACACCCCTCCCACCCCCACCCTCAGGTTCCGTGGCCGGTATGCTGTAGGACAAACAGTCCCAGGAAAGCAGAGCTGGGTCAATCTACCCTCCATGTGAGAGAAGGTTCTTCTGTCCCCCAGTCTACCTCCAAGGAATTTAGATGGTAGCTACTAACTTCTTGAAATGTCAATCATTTGGGGTTTGGCTTCTGTCACCATTGGGGTCTGTAACTAATGTTTCCCCCTCCCTGGACCAGTGTGAGGTCTACAAAGAAAGTTCCTGGGAAACTTTACCCGGGAAGACCCCTCAATGGGGGCTTTGCCTGAGACTGTCAGGGTAGCACATCTTGAAGTAGAGGACCAGAGGGGAATCTCTGCCACCCAAGGAGAAACTGGTTCTGGAGGGCAATGGTGCCTGAGTTCTGCCTTGCCCCAAACTTCCCTTTGGCACTCCATGGGTCTTTGATATTCTACTCCAAAGAGAGGGAGAAGCATTGCCCCTGAACATAGGCACACACTCATCTGTCTACACAGAAATTCCAGCTAGGTTTATGTATGTAACTGAAAAAGACATATCATTATTTCATAATTTTTTTATTTTTTATTTTTGATTATTTTCTTATTTTTTGTTATTTCATGATTTTTCTGCATTTAATGTGCTCTTGGATTGCGTGGCAGTAGGGGCAGTTGGGAACAACAGGGAGTGATGGTCAGATAGTATAACCTATGAAGTCCCGTTTAATTTTGAACTTTTGGTTGTACTGAAATAGAATCCAAAGTGGTAAAAGCAGGTGGGTTGCAGGCCTTGCTGATTCCCTCAGTGGGTGAGGCATGCAGAAACCTGATTTCTTTTCCTGGGGCATTTTGTGGACATCCTAGTGGTCAGATTGCAGCAGAGAGGGGGCCAGGATAGATCTCATCCCAAACGTCTCCTTAGCCTCTTACTGACATTTCATTTCATATATATATTATATTAAATATATGTATGTTTAATATAATATCTGTGGTTTTTTTACTTTTTAAAATGGAAGTTCCAAACAGTCACAAAAGTACAAAGGACAGTATACAGAACCCCTACACACCTATCACTCAGATTAAGAATGATCAGTATTTGGTCAGTCTGGTTCCATGTATCTTCATGTTTTCCTGGAGGATCCCAAATCAGGTATCAGATAAGACACATGCCATGATCACACCTAAAAAATTAAGAACAAATCCTTTCTGTCATCTAAAGACCCAGATCATGTAAAACTTTTCCTGATAGTCTCAAAGACGTCTTTTAGAGTTGGTATTTGACTCTACCTCCCAACTGTTCATGCACTGTATTTGATCAATCTTTTAAGATCTAGGAGTCCTGTGGAAGGCAAAGACGTCCAGGACCTAATCCCTGCTGGGACCCGGGGAGGGGGCGATGAGTCTGCATTTCCAGGAGTGACCCATCTAATCAAAGTCCTTAACCTCAGGTGTCAGTGCCCAGTGCTGGCCAGAGAGGGACATGTGACAGTGCAAGAAGGCTCAGAGGGATGTGACGTTATAGGCTTGGAAGGCAAGTCAGTGGCTATGGAGCAAGGAATGAGAGAAGCTGGCAGAAGCTAGAAAAGCTCAAGAAATGGATTCTCCTCTAGAGCCTCCAGAAAGGAACACAATGCTGACGACACCTTGATTTAGCCCCAGGAGATGGTGTCTGACCAGGAGACCCCGGTGTTTGAAGCCACCATTCCTTGAGCAAGGAACTGAAAGTCAAATGAAGCTGTGTGGTCTTGTAAGACCAGCTGGTGTTGGGCCCAAGAAGGCAAAGTCAGGGCCTGACTGAGACGACCAGGGGAAGGGAGGCTGGGCCGTGGGAAGAAAGGGGGTCAGATGCATCGGGTGCCTTCTTGGGGTGCTAGTTCTCTGCTGGCCACATTAGGCAGGACAGAGAAGCGCCTCACCCCACTCCAAGCTGCACACTAAGTTAAGCCACTCATCACCCGAATCCTGCGAAGACCTCCCTCCACCCTTAGGGACCTGGGCACTGCTCTTCTCTTTACTCTGAATGCTCTGTACTGGCCTCCTTTCTGCTCCTTGACCTGGACAAACTGTTTCTCACCTCAGGGATTCAGGCTGGCCAGCCCCTGTGGCCACCGCTTCTCATGGCCACCAGACTGCTTATTGGTCTTCAGATCTTGGCTCCAGGGTGGAACTGAACAACCCAACTATACCATTGCCCTCCACCAACCCCCCACAGACCAAGGAGGGAAAAGGTATTGAGCCTGCAAGAGAGGCTGCAGACTTGTCTGGGTAGGACAGTGAGTTGTGACTCCTGGCTGGACTCAACAGGGGGTCCATTTAGGTAAGGCCAAGATCTGAAGCTAGGCTAATTCAGGGTTACTGTCAAGGCTGGAAGCTAGATAGGCTGGGACCCCATACTCACTGGGCTCACCAGAATCTATACATGAATGTATGTTAATCAGCAACACCATATTTTTTTCTAAAACTAATATTAGGTTTCCACTGGTTTGGGGACTTCTAGCCCTCTTGCTCTTCCTCTTAGGTCACTGGGCACCTGTTCTTAACTTCCTCAACCACTGGCTCTTGCCTTGCCCTGACTTTTAAGTCCATCCTTGCACCTCCTATCTTCTCTATCTTCTTCTCTCCCTAGATGATTTCACTGAGGCCTAGGACTTAAATCCCTAATAAACACCGACGGCCCCCAATTTTTATCTTCAGTCTGGCCTTCTACCCTAGAGTTCACACATATGACCTGCCTGGTGGATTTCTCCCCTACGTTGTGTAAAAGGCATTTAAAATCTGCCGAGATGCAAATTCCTGTTTACCATCCTCCAAACCAATCCTCTCCCAGGACGTGTAACCCTCATTCAACCAGCAGCTCTGACAAAAAACACTAGGAATCAACCTCATTCACCTCCCACATCTGACCTGTTATCAAGTTCTGTTGGTTCCTCTTTGAAATGTATTCAGAATCCAAGTATGTCTCACTACCTGCTCTCCTGCCATCTCAGCCCAGGTCACTGCCCTCTCTCAGCAAGACTCATGCCATCGTTTCCTAACCGTATCTCCCTGTATCTATCTATGCTCACCTAAAGCCATTTCTTCAAATACATCCAGAGTGAGAGGTGTGAAATGTGGATGAGAATAGGTCAAGACCCTACTCAAAGCTCTCTCGGAGCTTCTGGTTGCTCTCAGAACAAAAACCCTATTTCTGACTTGATCCAAAAACCGTAGGTGATCTTAACCCAGCTACATTTTCCTTGCCATGCTCCCCCATACCCCAGGGCTCCAGCCATGCCAGCTTCTCCCCTCTTGGTAGAACACCCTGAGTTCATTCCTGTCTCAAGTATTTCCTGGGACTGTTTTCCCAGTTCTTCACATGGGTTCTCTCCCTCACTCCATCGGGTTCCCTACTCAATTGTCATTCCTTGTGACCACCTCCCCACTCCTAGCTGGGTGTTCTCGCAGCCCCTCACACTGTCTCATTTTCAGTGCTTATTGCTCCTAAATCAATATATGCTGATTATTCAGCTGGAATGAGTGGGTGCTAAATGTTAGTCTTTTAAATGAAGAAAGTGAAGTATAATGATAGGTCACCAAAGTGAGTGTTCTCACGTGATGTAAACTTATTGTATACCAATTATTGCAACTTCGGAAGGAATTTTATTAGAATTAGCTGTAATTTTTTTCCCTATAAAGTGTTTCTTCCTTTTTCATGCTAAGAGAAATGCAAAGTCATCATAAAGTTCAAGTAAACTATATCTGCTTTTTCAGATTACCACTGAAAGAAAAGTATATCACAGTTAATATCATACTTGGTTTGGTAATTTTCAGAAACTCCATTAAAAGTAATTTTTAAAGTCTGTGGTTAAATAACCATCTCAAAGGGAAAACTAGTATCTTGATTTCCTAAAAAAACATCTTCATTAAGACAATAGAAGCAAAGAAAGAGACTTACTTTGTGTTTAAATAATCATGATCACAAATGGTCCTCTTCCTTTACCTCCACCGCAAATGAGAAGAAATTCAGTATACTTTGGGGGATATGCTTTAGGTCTGCCAAATACTTAAGTAAAAAATTCTCCTAAGTTGTTTCAAGAAACTGCTGGTACTCTAACAGGCTCCACACATTCTAATATATCCAAACACAAGGACTGGGGTTTTTTGTGTGTGTCCTCCCCACCCCCGTCAATTGCTTGGCTGCAGACGAAGATGTAAGGTTGTAAGTATAAGAATTTATGTGATAATCAGCGATGGAATCCTAATCCATCTTAAGCTGTATGCATGACAACTGGCAGTTCCCAACGTGTATTAAGAGTCAGAGAATTTTTTTCTCTTGCCTGAGGGTACATTCCCTTTCAAATGCTAAATATTTTTCTTCATTTGCTTTCCAAAGATATCACATAAAACCACTTTTAACAGTTAATCTTTTAACGAGGCAAGATAGATTGGAGAGAGAATCTGTGATAGATTTATAAATTGGGGGCAAAACGTAACACATAGCATTCCAATACCTAATTTCAAGTCAAAACCTTAACTTGGGCAAGGGACATTATATCAGCCAACAGCATTCTTTAGAAATGCCTGACATTCAGTTGGATAGAATTATATATTGAAATAGATTGTAGGCATATTGTGAATGTTTTTGTTCTAGCATCTGGTAGCATCAAAGGAGGAAGAGTGGGTGACCATGCCAGAATTTAAAAGCTGCCTTTTGGATAAATATGTGGAAAGGATATAAATTAAGTTATCAAAAGGCTAGAAGAATTTGCTGAAAGGTGGGGAGGGTGCTAAAAGCAATAAGCCATTTGGAATTTGATAGCATGCAACTTTCATGCTTTGTATAGCTAGTATTGTTAGCCAAGTAAGGACAAAACAATATTTCAAAAGAGAAAAATTAATGAATGAGGACAAGCATAAAGAGGAACAATGCAATACCTGATCTGTAAATGTAAGTAGTATTTATGGCATCTGAGATGCAATATGGGATGAGTCCCAAGGGAAATCAGGCACCTCCTCTATGATGCCTTTGGAAGAGAACAGCAACTTGTGATTTCTGTATTCTGTGTATTAATCAAGATAAGCTAACTGCTGAACAAACACCCCCAGAATTTCAATGCTCATGAAAAGACCAATTGGGTGTTCCTGGGCTGTGAATCCTCATCAAGCAGGGTCACAGGTCCCTTCCATCTTGTGACTCTGCCCTCTTCTAGGCTAGCATTATAGTCTTCTCCATTCAACCAGTGGATGGGAAAATAAAGCAGAAGATAGCGTGTAGGAGGATTTCACGAGAGAGGACGAAAGCCCTCATACTCCATTGACCCGAACCCGGTGACATGCCTATGCCTAACTCCATGACTACACCCATCTCCAGGTTGGGTACTATGTCTGACTGAGTTGAGGAGAAGAGGAAGCAGGTGTGGTGAGTAGACTCTATCACAATTGGTATCATGTTACTGCACTCACTTGCTGAGGCATCTACATGTCTATCTTCTCACACTAAATTGTAAGTCTTCTCCAGAGTGAGATAGAATTAAGTCTTAATCTGTTCTGTAGCTGGCATAGAGTTAATTCTCAGTTTCTAGTCAGGGGCTGTGGGGTGCCAGGTTCACAAAGTGAACCCAGAGATGTTAAAACTGGTTGTCTATGCTCTCATATTGACAAGAAATGCCTGGATTTTTCTCCCTTCCCAAAGATGGCCTCTCTGTGAAGCTATTTCCAGAGGATACAGAGACCACATACAAGTGGGCATGGGGCACCAACTTGTTAATTCTCATTGTGTCTTTATGCAAGAAGCCTTCACGGGAGAAAGTACCTTTCACCTCTCAGAAGGCACTTCAGTGGAGGAGAGGTTGGGTTTCTGAAAGACAAAGGATAGGGAGGAGGGTTTCTGGTGAACCTCAATCTCATGAATAAAAAGGGAACCAAAATCTTCCTCAAGGATAAACCAGACTTCCTTATCAACTGAAAAGGAAGCCAGAAGTTGTAGGCCAATAAGCAAGACTATAGAACATTACAAAAATCTAGAACCTTATTCTTTCTGTGTCCATTTGGTTTCATGTGAAGCAAGAAGGGTCCCCGTGTGGCTGCTAAAGGAGTAGTATCTAGAATATATAAAGGACTTTCAAACTCAACAGTAAAAACAAAACAATCCAATTAGAAGATGGGCAAAGGACTTGAAGAGATGGTTCACCAAGAAGGATTTACAGATGGCAATTAAACATGTGAAAAGATGTTCCACATCACTAGTTATTAAGACTACAAGCTTATTACCAACTTACTAAAACAACTAAGTTAAACAGTAGCGACTATACCAAATGCTGGGGAGGATTCAGAGAAACTGGATATTGAACACCTTTTTTATGGAAGTATAAAAATGGATTAGCTACCTTGGAAAATAGTTAGATAATTTCATAAAAATGAAACATAAGCTTACCATGCAACCCACCCTTCACACTCTTGGGCATTTATCCCAGAGAAATGAAAGTTTATGTCCACACCAAAACCTGTACACAAATGTTCATAGCAGCTTCATCTGTTAATAATCAACAATTGGAAACAACCCAAATTCCCCACAATAGATGGATTATTAAATAAACTGGTACCTCCACATCACAGCATAGCTCAATATTACTGTACAGTAAATGGCAACAAACTATTGGTCCACACAATTTGGATGGATCTTAAGGGCATTGGGTTGAGTGATGGTCACTTACTATATGATTTTATTTATGTAACAGTCTCGAAATGACAGAGTATAGAGATGGAGAAGACATTGGTGGTTGCCAAGGGTTAGTGATGGCATAGGTGGAGGAGTGGGAAGAAGGTCAGACTGTAAAGATGGGCAAGTTCTCCATCTGGATCGAAGTGGTTGTTACACAAATCTGTACGTGTGGTAAACTGGCATTGCCCTATCATACACACATGGTACTGAAGGCATCATCTTGGCCTGGATATTGTGCTAGATATAGATAAAAATGGAACCTCTGGAGTACAAAGTACACACAACCATTCTGTACTACTCTTGCAACTTGCTATGAATGCATAATTATTTTAAAGTAAAATAAAAACAAAATCAGAACCGTGCTTTTTGAAAAAAAGTAACATTTTTAATATAAAATGAATAATTCTTATTGTAAAACTTTAAAAAATATTTAAATGTTAAAGCCAAGTTCCTCGTATTGTCTTACCCTTCAATCAACTCCAATCCCACACTCCGGAAATAACTGCTATTAATAGTTTTGTCTGCATTTTCCCAAGTATATTATTTGTAATATTCTTAAATTTACACCTATGGACATTTTGTTTTTTCCTCAGATGGAATCCCTAGGCTTCTTCTTCTGAATATAATAATAAGATACCCTGGACATCTTTTCATGCCACCCAAACTGGCCCTATTTTATTCTTTTTAATAGCTGCATCATATTTCCCGCACAGCTATGTCATAATCTATTTAATCAGTTCCTTACTAATAGGCATTTCAACGGCTTCTAGCTCTTAAAAATAAGGTTGCGATGGATATTCTTATACATACAATTCATGCGAATACATCTACAAGATAAATTTAAATTTTCCTATATTATCAAGTTGTTTCCTGAAAAAGTTGTAACAAGTTTTGGGTAACAGCTGCTTGAAAGAGAAACAAAGGCAGGTTGAGTCACCGGGCCTGGAAGAAGGGAGGTGGGCCTCCTCAAAGAGCAGTTCTGCCACCGGCTTCCACTTGTAGGGAAGCCATATTTACTAGAATTTAGTATTGTTTCTCTCTTTCCTCCTACTTCTGGGTGGCTAGATGACACTTCATCCCTATGTGGAAATGGACTGAGTGGGTGTATCTCACCATCCTCTGGTAATGTGAGCATAATTGGTCTTCCCTCTGAAGACATGCTGTTATATTCCCATGAGCTTCAACACGGTACTTAGGGCATCTAGTGGTGGGCCTTTCAGCTGATACCTTCCAACTTCTCTGCATCAAAAGAAATATTAAAAATTCAATTCCCTCTTTAAAATCTTTGGGCATCTCAGAGGACTTTCCAGTTAATACCGGTTTCATGATTTAGAGGGATATATTTAAAGAATTCATCTATGGTTTAAAATCTTCCCTTTAACAAAGGCAATACTCATGGTCATGTTGTGATCATTATAAAAAATCAGTAAAAATTTCATTTTTCCATTATTACTTGTATCAAACACCCAGTCTTATTCAGTCTCTCTAATATGAACCTCTCCTTTGTGGCTCCTCATTGTCAGTGGAGGAGTTGAGTATGGCAATATGGCTCCCAATGACTTCAGGATGATGTGCCTTTCCAAGTTTTAGCTCCCACTATTCCCTTTCTTCCTTTTGTTTCATTTTTTTGTAGCCTCAACTTGCTTGTAATTGCCCTACATGCCTCATGTTCTTCCTTAACCCTGTGCCTTTCTCCTTCTGATATCTCTGTTTGGAACCAAATGGCCCCTTCACCTGTCTTGACCTACTGACTTCTCTTTCAAATCCAACTTTGGCATCTTTCCTCTAGGGAGTTGGCCTACAGCCTTTTACTTGGACCAAATGTCTGTTCTCTGTAGACACCTAGCACTTTCTACACCACACTAAACTTACTTCTTTGTCTATCTACTCTGGTAGACTAGGAGCTCTTCAAAACTATAGGCCATATTTTCGTACTCAGGTTCTCATACCCTGTACCTAGCAGAGCAAGAGTTTAACACAGCTGTGCAGTGCCATTGAATTTTTGCCACAACACATGAGTTTGATTTGAGTTTGAGTACGGCAATAAGGATTCCTTTGGACATGCTCCTTCTCTCTCCCCTCAATCTGTTTTTGTGCAAACACTGAGCATGGGCTAACTTTTGGCTATGGGAAGTAGATGTGAGAAATCCGGATTCCTTGGCTTGCTTTTTGTTTTGTTTTGTTTTGTTTTGTTTTTGGTAAAATGAGTAGTGTCCAAGGTAAGGGGTTTGCTTAAAATAATATGGAAGCACCTTCTCTGCATTACTGAAGAATAAGGATCGCATGTCTAGCAACCTGATTCCTTCTCAGGAGCCCTTGGGTCTAGAGCTCCAACATCCTGAGTGGCCTACTTCCTTGGGGGACAGTCACCTGACCCACATGTAGGGTTGGTAGGTCCTGCTGATGGGACATTGATGCAGCTGCCTCCAACTGAACCTGTTGGAGCACTTGATGCTAGAGTGGGTTTCCCTGTGTTTATAAGAATAGACTATACAAACATTTTTGCACCTGTTTGCTTAAAAAAAGTTATGTGCGTGGCAGGATTTGGCCTTATTAACTGCCACAGGATGGCATAGTTAAACAAGAGAGGGTGAGTATAGTTTCTTCCATCCCTCATTGCCAGAAGTGAGCAATACTGACCAAAGGATCTGCTGGCTAACAGCTGTCCCTCCAAGAACCTGGTGTGATGCTGGGTCAGGGGAATGACTGGCTCTCTCACCTCCTTGCTCCCACCAGAGGCCCATTCCCAACACAGTTCTAGTTTGACTTAGCATCAGACTAGCTCCACTGCAGAGTGATGGGACTCCCGCGAGGAGGACCCTGGCAAAGCTCTGAAACTGGCCTGCTGCAAACTGTGTCCTCTCCCTCCTAGCTCCGGCATCACTGGGCTTTAAACTAGAGAGAGTAAAGTCTGGCAAAATCATCTTAGTTTACAGGAACTCATGGATCAAGAATCATTTGGGGAAAAATCATTTTGGGGAAAAATTCCATATATATATATATATATATATATATATATATATATACTTTTTTTTTTTAAACATTTGCTAAAAGAAGACACAGGTCTTCAAAGGGTGGATAATCTGAGCCCACCATCTGCTTAGGAACTTGTTTCTCAGAGAGGTCCTGTGACTCTTCTAAAGTCACAGAGCTGGTAAATGGCCCGCTGCAGCCTTGAACCCAGAAAATCTGCAGTATTAGGACAATCCGGTGGGAAGATGCTGATCCTTATGGCAGGCTGAGTCCCAGGCCCTGTGTCAAGTGCTATGCCAGGCTCTGGGGACACAAAGATGAAGGAAAGACAACCCTCCCCTGATGTGGCCCAGGTGAGCGGGGAGCACAGAAACATGCATCAGTGACACAAGTGGGGCGGGTCATCCGGGCCCGCAGGGGGGACCTGTGCCCTGGTGGGGACAGGGAAGTCTTCTGGGAAGACATGCAGCCCAAGCTTTTGCAGAGGATGAGCAGGTGTGGGACAGAGGCATCCAACAGCGGCCGGCATGGCAGAGGCACAGGGTGAGAGGCAGCGTGCCTGATGCGAGCGTCCCACAGAGAGGCCCAGCTGCTCCTGGAGCGGCAATGGGAAGTGGTCCCCGTCCTCCCAGGAAGCCGAGGAGTTAGGCTGGGCGGGTCCTGCAGGGTCTGCCATGACAACAAAGTACCACAGACCAGGTGGCTTAGGCCACAGAGGGTTCTCTTCTCAGGGCTCTAGAGGCTGGGAGTCTGAGACGAAGGTGGCGGCGTGGCTAGTTTGTCCTGAGGCCTCGCTCCTCAGCTTGCAGACAGCTGCTTCCTCTCTGCGTCCTCAGAGGGTCTTTTTCCTGAGCATGTGCATCCCTGGCGTGTCCGTCTGTGTCCTAATCTACTCTTCTTGTAGAGACACTGGTCAGTCGGCCCACCCTGATGGCCCATTTTAATCTAATTGCCTCCCTTACAGGCCTTCTCCCTAAAACAGTCACATTCTGAGGTATGGGCCTTCAACATTTGGGGGACATTTTTAAGGGGGACATTATTCAGCTTCTAGGGGCCGTTGTGTCACTTCACAGTGTAACAGGGTCAGTGGCATGCCCACTTCTCTGTTTCCAAAGGCCCCACCTGCCCACAGCTGGAGGGCGGCAGTGGCGACCAGCCGGGAGGCCGTCGGAACGGACGAAGCCTTCTCTCTTCCTGACTGGCTTGATGTTTCTTTAGATGTTACACCGCTGACACCCCTTGTTGTTACACTGCTTTCTCCGGACAGAGGCCTTCACTGTTGGGCCCAGGAGGCCTGACTGGTTGGGGTGTGGAGAGGCCTTTCCCTTGTGCCCCTCACTGCCCACTGTGTAAGGAAGAGCTCTGCCAGGTCTCTGCTGGCACCTTCCACAAACACTGAAGGAAGCACCACCTTCCCTCTGGGGCCGCAGGGAGGCTCAAACACCTTCCATGTCACTCAGCACAGGACCAGGGCCAAAGGAGAGCCCAAGGCTCCCAGAGGCAAGGGGCTGATTGAGAAACAGATCCACAGTCCACAGCTGCTGGTTAGAAGATGGCATCCTCACCAAGGTGGGGGTTTAGGTGGGGCCCGTGCATTTAGGGACTGCATGACTTTAGACAGGGGGAGTATCACATGTTCTGGGTGTGTATGTACATCTAACTGAAACTTAGTACTTCTTTAGGCAAAATATTAAAAATAATGGAAGTACAGCAGAAGCACAGTTATTAGACCAATTGCTAGACTTGTTACTCCACGTGCTAATAAATCAATTTATTCCTACAGCACGAATTTATTCTGAAATATTTATTCTCATGTAGCACAAATAGTCTTTAAATATTCTGATCATCAATGTCAAGAGAACTTTTTGAAATCTCGGATATTTTTACTTTATGTATCTTAGAAATGCTCTTCTGGGAAGAGGCCTGTAGGTTTCACCAGAGTGCCCGGAGGGGCCATTGCTCAAAAAAGGTTAAGGACTTCTGCTTAACCAAGTCCACTGATGAGATGAAGGAGAATCCAGAGAGAAGAAACTAAGCACCCATTTTACCCTCTGTTAATGAGACACTTCGGGGATAGGGCTTCAGAAGATTTAAACTGCTCTGGAGCTAGAAAGTTTAGGGCTTGAAATTCTAACACAGATAAAGAAAGATATCTGTATTTCTCTGATGACAACTCTTCTTTGACTTTTAAAATCTTCTTGAGCACAAGCCCACGTCTGAAAACGTAGGCCGCCTGTGTAATGCTGATCATCACAGCACCCCTGCCCTCAATCTCGGATGTGTGCATTTAAAGACCTACCGGCGCAGCCTCAGTGAGAAGGGGCTGGAGTGGAGGACTTGCGCTAAAATCACACCAGCCTGTGTGTTATCTTTGCTCAGAGCTCACTAGGTGCTGCTGTTGTTCCCTATCGGGAGATACCACAGGGCGTGGTGACCTGGGGACTCCGTCACCACCCCTGAGGGGATGATGAGGCAAGAAGGTGACGGCATCCCCAACAACCCTCTTGCTCCTCTAAAACGTTTGTGTATCACACGTCCGAAAGCCGGCTCGCAAGGATGTAAAGAGCAGGCACGGCCGGCGTGGCGCAGGGCACGCCAAAGGACCCAGTGATCGGTGTGTGGATCCCACGTGCCAGTGGACAACCCCCTTAGTTGGTGGGCATCTTGCCACATTTCTCTCCCAGAGTAACTGCGTAAACGCGAGCCTCCAACAGGGCGCCCTCATTCCCAGCGGCTCTTTCATTGTTTCGTGCTTTCGACTTTGGAGATGTTGTCTTTGCTTGTCCCACTTGAACCTACAGCCGTCAGCCCCTTTAATAGGGGTGTCTATAAAGAACTGCCCTGAAATATGCTTTTCCAGTGCACTTAATGTCTTTCCAATTAAATCCAGATGTGAAAAGCTGAAGGAACAGTTCTCAGGACTGAACAAGATGACATAAATCTTGCAGCTGACAGAGATCCCACTGAGCTCGGTTGGGGAAACTCGCAGAGAACTTGTTTGGGTCCAGAAAGGCGGCTGGGTATAAAGACAGATGTGTACACTCTGATTCCAAAAAATATGCTGAGAGAGAAAACGCTCTTCCAACACAGTGCCTACAAATAGGGAGGGAGGCATGAAGCAGGTTGGTTTTGCTCCCCCTCCCACACTCGCTGCTAGATCAAAGGAGGTGATTGAAAAGGCTTTGCTAGAAAACAGACCAACTCAGTGATGCTTCCTGGTCTCCTTAATTGCTCTTCTCAGGGAGAGGAAGGTGGGCACTCCTGACAGACCTTTGCTGGAGGAGAACAAGGGCTGTTTGTGCAGCTGAGGGTTTGGCTTTTCTTTTTTTAATTATCAGGTTTTGTACACTTTCCAGAAAGCTTCTTTTAAAAATAGTATATTCTTCCTTCTCTTCTCCAGATGCTAGGAAGTGCAGGTTCAACCCAAACCGTGTCTATTTCAAAGGGACACAAAAACCCAGGGCTAGAGTTCAAGGAGTTTGGTGGCATGCTGCCCAAGGACTAAAGGCTTGGGTTTTCGCTTACCCTCCCAGTTATTTTGTTTTTAAAGCTTGGAAAACAAATTCCAGCGAGGGATCAGCTTCTGCAGGATGTAGCAATGAAGAAGGGCAGGCGGGCAGTGGAAGCGAGGAGCAGGGTGCAGGGAATGAGCCCAGACTGGAATCAACGTGGTCTTTCGGACACACAGCTCCCTGATGCATCCAGAAGCCTCGCTTTCTAGAGTTTCAGGCTCGCGGGAGAGCAGGTGGTTCCCCCCCACCCCCAGAGCCTGCCCCATTATCCACTGCTTCCTCTCTCTTCCTCTCCTGCCCCATCAGGACGGTGGCTCTGTGACAGGGCAACAGGTGTGGGCAGCTCCCAAGGGCTTGGTCAGAACTGCTCCTTCGAGCCTCACCCGGGTCAGGCCAAAGCAGCGCAGGGAGGAGCCTTGTCCCCTCTCAACGGAGACTTTTGGCTTGTTTCTGCCATGCAGCCCATGTAAAGGCCCGAGGAGAGTGCATTTCATTGACAATTTTATGACCCTGGCCATTTCCCCCTGTAACCATATCTTTAAAATGGCTCCTTGTCTTCAGGTGGGTGAGAGCCTGTGTTCTTCCTTCTGCTTCCTGCTGCTAAAACGTCTCTGCCTCGAACAAAGGCACTAAAGTATCAGAAAGTGAGTTCTGGGTCGCAGAACAGTGCGCATAAGTTTGACCACTTCTATTTTCCATCTTGAGATAAAAGCCAAAACATGTTTTTTAAATTTATGTTTTACATCTTTCATTGGGTATTACTTTTCTGAGTGAATTCTAAGTGTTGTAAAGATGTCTTCAAAGATAGACAACTTCAACTGGGAAGAAATTAATGCAAATTACAGTGTATCGCAGTGACATGCTAATTTATAGCACCGTAAAGGTACAGTTCAAAGCTCAAATGAGCCAAAGAGAAGTTGGTGGATTGATGTTTTGCAGGAAGAAAGGCTCAGAAACGATAAAATGTAGCCAGGATTTTAGTTGGGAGATGAACGAAAAGGGGCATTTGTTCCAAGTTACTGAGTTTTTAATTTAGATCTGCTGTTAAAACCTAATGCATTTTGTATCTGTGGTTAGTAAATGACTCTAACTCGTGTCTTTAAGGAGAAATTGCAGAAGAGCCTGAGTAATTTTCAAAGATAAGACTCACAGCTGCAGGTTCCTTAGCAAAAGTGTAATCTCTATATCTCACCTTTAATATGAAAAAAAAAAGCAGAAATGTAAAAAAAAAAAAAAGATACACCTGTGATTATTTATTCTTTTGTGGTTAGCAATTATTGTAAAAGGGAAAACATATTTCCATGGAGACAAAATTCACCTGTAATAGCATAGAAACTACTGTATATTCATGAACCGTTGCTGGCAATGATTTGCCCCAAACATTTGAATCTGAGAAAGAACATAAAAGCTATCATCTGATATTTTTTCATGATTATATAAGCATGGATTTCCATTTCTTTGCTCAGTATGTTACACCTAAGGTGCAAATATATTCGGAAAACATACTCTTTAGATTCTGAGCGCGGTCTGGAAAAAATTGAGAGGCACTTGGCTACCCAAACCGCACTGATGAAAACTGGCAACGGGGCTTGTCATAGCCCGGGTGCTTTGGGGCCTGAGTAGATAAACCAGTTTGAAAATGGATAGCTCTTTTTAGAAATCAGAAGGAGAAAAAAAATTTTTTTTCTTTTAAGAGGCAATGAAGTCTTAGGGGAGGTAGATTTTTTTCACTGTATTCCAACAAGAAATACCAACTCTGGTTTGGGAACACAAATAATGTGTTTCTAAAAGACGCAGAGCTGCTGACTAGGCATGTAGCCTTTTTTCTCTTTTTTTCTTTTTTAATCCTTTTTATAGCAGGCAATCGTCCTAGGTGTGTCAGAGCAGCCGGGCACTGTCTCCCACTGGGGTGTAAGTCCTCTGAATGGAGGACATGTCCTCCCAGCCGTCCTGTTCTGGAGAGCTCTGTGCCTTCACTCAGGCTGCTTGTCTGCATAGCCCGAAGACAAATGGACACTTGCCCTGGAAAGCTGTTTTCCTTTTCCTTCAGGCCATCTGATTCTAAATACATTTCTTAGAGGGAAAAAAACCCCAGAATGTTAGATTATTTAAGAATTAGTTATCTTTAATAAATAAGGGATCTATGAAACAGAGGTTATTGAATTTGTTTCTCAATAGAGGAAGTTATCAAATAGGAATTCTGCTCACCAGCCCAAACGAGCCTCTAGATTCAGCACTAGAGGCTGCGTGTTAGTCTGAAAAATGCCACCTGTTCATAAAGTTGTGTTTTATTGCACAATGGTGAGAAACATTAAACAGTAACTGTGATATAACACCCACTGGACAAATTTAAAATTTGTGGAGCCCTAAAGAATAATATTTCATCTTGGATTATCTGGTTGCCTATTTCATTTGTAGACGCGATCTTGTTTAAAAAATGTTCGGTTGATGTACCTTCAACTCACATGTTAATTTATGCTTTTCTTTTTTTTTAAATTCTTTCACTGCCCCCACCCCTTCACTCCTCTCCTCTTTCCCCTGGCAACCACTAATCTGTTCTCTGTATCAATGAGTTCATTCTGGTTTCGTTTTTGTTTAGATTCTTCATATACATGACATCATACAGTATTTGTCTTTCTCTTTCTGACTTACTTCACTTAGCATAATGTCCTCAATGTCCATCCATGTTGTTGCAAATGCTAGGATTTCCTTTACTTTTTCTTTTTTTCATGGCTGACAATACTCTATTGTGTATATATATCGCCTTTCCTTTATCTGTTCAACCATCGATGGATGCTTAGATTGTTTCCATGTCTTGGCAATTATAAATAATGCTGCTGTGACCATGGGGATGCAGATATCTTTTCAAGATAGTGATGCTGTTTCCTTTGGATCAATCTCAAGAAGTAGAATTGCTGGATCATAGTTCTATTTTTTATTTTTTGAGGAATCTCCACACTGTTTTCCACTGTGGCTGCACCCACTTACATTCCCGCCACTGGTGCAAGAGGGTTCTCTTTTCTCCTTTTGCTTTCTATTTATCCTTCTCGATAGTATCATCATAAAGTGGATTTAAAAGACATCTTCCTGTGATTTTTATTTGTACCTGTACTGAAGGATATTTTTCTAACCCCTAACTCAGTGACAGCAACAGAGAAAGCAAGTGAAGGCTAGTATCCACAAGAACGGGGTCCTGGGTCACTTTGCGCCAAAAGTACCTGCCAATCATTTCCCAGCTGCTCCTTTCTTCAGTGTGACAAATGCAATACAGTCTATGATGACATCTTACATTTGAATGGCATTTAATCTTATATTATTATTATTTTAAAAGATTTTATTTATTTATTTGACAGAAAGAAACACAGCTAGAGAGGGAATATAAGCAGAGGAACTGAGAGGGGGAGAAGCAGGCTTCCCGCCGAGCAGGAAGCCCGAAGTGGGGCTCGATACCAGGTCTCCAGGATCATGAACTGAGCTGAAAGCAATTGCTTAACCAACTGAGCCACCCAGGCGCCCCTAACCTTTTATTATTTTTAAAGAGAGAAGAAGACAAAGAGTATGAGACAAGGAAAGGACTAATGGGGAAATCTTTCAAAGGCAATTCAATATCAGGACACTTGGGTGGCTCAGTTGGTTAAGCATTAGCCTTCGGCGCATGTCATGATCCCTGGGTCCTGGGATGGAGCCCCGCATTGGGCTCCTTGCTCAGTAGGGAGTCTGCTTCTCTCTCTCTCTCCCTCTGCCTCTCCTCTGATTTGTCCCCAACACTCTCTCTCAAATAAATAAAATCTTTTTTATAGTCAATTCAATATTGTCTCAGCTCACCGAGCTATAGAAGTTCTAGATGCACAGCCTATAGATGATATTAATGCACAAACGCTTCATCAGTGACCACAGCAAAGCCGGCGGTGAGACAGCACTCCCCCAGGGGACGGGGACACTGTGGGACTACAGCAGACCGCACAGGTCTGTGCTTGTTCCCACTGATAGGTGGGTGCCTGGGAAGCAGTACTGTTGTCAGGAGGACTAAGTCCTCCCCCGGCTAGAAGAGGAGTGGTTTGGGCAGTTCTTCCAAGCCAGCTCATGCTTAGACATAGGATCCAGCCTCAATTGGAGATGGAAATATTTAGCCAGGTCATCCTACTCAGTGTTTGTAGCATGACGCTGGAATTCTCCCATGTGCAAAGCCACCAGACACATGCCTGGCTGCAGGCAGAAGGGCCATCTGGATCCCATCTCCTTGTACAAAGGTGCAGGTCACGAAGCCCACTGCCTGCTCTGTTGGGCTGGGCCTGAGACTCGTAGCTCTCTGCTGGTGGGGAAGTTTCCTCATGGAAAGGTTCAGAAAGGAGGCAGCACTGATCCCGGGAACTTCACAGCTAAGTTTCTGGTCCAACCGCTCTTCTCTCAGGGTCTGTGTGACCAGGGTAGAGGGTCCAGGAGCCAGGACCACAGGTCAGAAGTCAAAGGTCCTTGCACCATTGAGCCTCACTCCAGCTACAGTAGCCGTTGCGGTCTCTTAGCAGATCTTCCTTGATCTGGAAATGTTCCACGCAGTTGTGGGACAGTGGGACAGCCACAGCTCAAGGCAGGCCAGTATAGACAGCCCTCACTGCTCCCACAGACAGGCCCAGGGGGTGCTCCATGCCTTGGCTCAGGCTATTCCCTCTGCCTAGAGGGCCCTTCCCACCTGTCTTCACCTGGAAAAGCACTACTCATTATTTTAGCTTCAGCTAAGTTGTCATCTCCTTCCTAAATGCTCCCCAAATTTCCTGAGGGCAAGTCTTTCTGCCTTTTGCACTCCCAGAATGCTTTGCCCATATCTCCATTATGGATTTTTATCACGTTAATGACATGTGAGACTGCACACCTCTGTACCCGCCCCCCAAGGCCATGAGCTGCTTAAGGTCAGGGGGTGTGCTGTATGTATATCCCTAGCTCTAACACAAACCCAAAATATATAGGATCTTCAATAAATATTGGACCGATGGATGGATAGATGGGTGAGAAGCTGAGGCTCGGTGTCTGAAGGTGTCAGCTAAATCAAAGTTCACTGGGTATTTTTAGTCTAAGAAAGATGGGTTCAATGTCTAGGAGTAAGTCAGAAAGGAATCCATGTATTGGCACATATCAGTTGCAAAGATGCCTCTCTCCAGTGGGCAGGATCAGGCTCAGCAGTAAAACAAATACTCTTACAATATTCAGATCTGTGAGTAGCATGCATTTCAGTCTGGTTGCCATGGAGCATTGTTGAATTAAATGTTAAGTAGGGCATAATTACCGTATGAGATTAGGCACAAAAGGGCAATCTAAAATATACAGTGTGGTCTATTTAAAACAGATCCCAGTTGGTGGTATAGAGGACTTTAAATAGGACCTATTTAAAATAGGTGAGCCTGAATTAATCCAGGGTAAGAAATGGAACCTCTCGTCTTGCATTACACAGAGAGAGAATAACGGAAATCTGCCCAGAGTTATCAATCATTCATTCCATCGGGCGTCTTTTGAATACATCCACCATGCACAACGTGGTCTCTGCTTCACAGGGGGCATAAAGAAATAGGAAATGTGCACGCGGAAGTAAAAGAATTAGTCAGGTGGGAGTGAGAGGGAGAAGAAGCGATGGGGCCACACAGCCAAGCAGCCAGGCAGGGACATGGGGCCCGCAGTTGGAGGTCTAGTGCATCTCACCAGATAATCTTTCTTTTCCTGCTACTCATCCATGGGTCTCCTGGGATGATACAAGCCTACATTTTTTGAGCCACTGACATTTTTCTTTATGACAACAGCTACACTTTTCAAATATGCATAATTTATGCACAAATGCATTTGGACATCTATTCAAATATGGAAACAGTACCAGGGCTGCAAAATTCAAATTTGAGGAGTTATTACAGAACAATTTTATTTCATAGTGAATCACTTACATTGTATTGAAAACCACATTTACCAAAGGAAAGCAAGGTTTCTGTTCATTCCTAAATCTTTGATTCTCTGATTTAATAAATGTAGAGTTTTGAATTGTTAATGACTTCCTCCCTTCCTCCCTTCCTCCATCTATCATCTATCTTCCTTTCTTTTTCTAGTCCTGACATCTTTCTTTAATTTGCATTGGGCACTCTTTGAAATGTTTTGAAATGCTATGACTTTTCCTCATGAGTACATTTTATCTATGAATCAAGATTTTCTTCATAACCCCCCCTGACTTTTTCTTTTGCACTTCCAGAACGCTTTGTCCATATCTAAGCAAAAATGGTCGCTGTGCAGTCAGATATCTGTTTTTCCAGTGGAAAAAGGCAAGACCACTGAGACCCAAATCAAGCTGAAAAATACACAGAAAGAAATCCCAACAACTAAAAAATCACTTCCTGTTTGATAGCATCTAAATGCCCATGAACCACTAAAGAAGACTGTAGGTTGGTGTCTGGGCAAGGGGTCCTTGGAGGCTGCACAGCCGTCCCAGGGACCCCATTCCCAGGAGGGAGGAGGGATGAGGAGCCCACTTTGAGGGGCGTCAAGGACAGCATCCCAGGTCGCTCCCGCAGCCCCAGAGCAATGGTGTGGTTGGGTCTTCATCTCAAATGAACCATTCATGCTTAGGCACCCTCTCATATTTCCATTTGTAATGTTGTCATAAAGGAATTTCATTTTATACTTTCCAGACTAGTGACTTGGTACAAAAAAGATATGCTGCTAAACTGAGAGGACGGGGGAGGAAAAGAATTCTTATAGACATTGTGAATCAGCAACTCAATAGGCCGAGAAAAGCTATGCGGTGACTTTGATCTCCCCTGTCCCTGTGACTCTGAGGCTTTGCTTACAATTTATTCAATCTGAGGTTTAAATACCATCTCTTAGTTTTTCTCTTTGGTGTAACCTTTGTCTGACTTTTCTTCTACAAAGATATTCTTATTTTACCTGTTTTAATTACAGGATTTCCACTAGGATAGGCATGCTATGCAAAGTCCTGAACAATGCCTTAACATGGTTAACAGGTTAATATGGGCACAGACCAAGCAGACTGCCCCTCGGGGCTGGGGCAGGGTCTAAGACATCCCTGTTGTACTGAGTGTGACTTCTTTAGTAGCTGGGTTTTGGGGCAAGGAGATGAAGGGGGGAGTCTCAAAGAGGGGCCTAGGCAGCCACAGAGTTGGCAGAGGGCACTGAGAGCGCTGGGCCATGGCTCTTTCCCAATGGGTACAGAAATGCTTCAATAATTCAATAACCAATATGGGCATAGTAGAACATACTAACACTGATTTGATGAACATCATCCCCGTTAAGATCAATCCTTAAATTTCCTTCCCAGGAACCTCACAGGAAGAACTACGATTTAATTAAAATTCTCAGCTTTACTTCCATAAAATAAAGTTGGCTCTAACACTGACTTGGAATTTTGGTTTTCACAATTACAGCTTTCCTCATCAGATCATTCAGCTTCAGGGTAATATATCTGAATCTCATGCTTTCTACTCTGATTCCAATTCAATATTCTAAGATATTTAGGAATATTTATTTTTACTCCTGCTTTCATTTTAATGCATAAATATCTTCTTACTTTATCATTCTTTGGACTTAAGCCTGTCTAGTAAGTTTATAGAAACAAGAAAGAGAGAAAAAAAAGCCTGCACTTTCATTAACAGTTGCCAGACATTCTTTCCCAATACTTGTCAAGCAAAACTCAAGGGAAAATGTTAAACAATTGAGAACAAAATTATACTCCCTGAAAAGTAGCTATAGAATGTTCTTTTTTTAAAAAAACATCTTTACTAACTTGAATATTATCTCTAACTGTAAAAATGTTGGCTCGTCCTGAACGCCTTTAGCAAAGATATAAGAAAATTAGCTCTTGTTACACGAGCCCGATTTTCATCATGTGTATTCTCAAAAAGGGAAACCAGAATTTTATCCTGCTATATTCAGAACTAAAGTTCTGTAAACCAAGCTCTGAATACAGAAAGAACAGGAGGAAGTTGATGCTGGTCAGTGGGTGGATGGCATTGGAGAAGGGCAATAACACTTGACATTAATTATACATCGTCCCACCCGGTCCCAGTCGGGGTGTTTGCCAAGAAGTTCTTACATTCCTGTGGCCGGGGAACAGGGCCACACTAGAGTTTCATGGAAAACAACAGTGCATTATTAAACATTTTAATCACTCCAGCTCCCTGCAATGACTAAATAATCTAACAAAAAATTCATAGAATGGAAGCCTACTTTTGTCAAAGTAATCAAATTTTGACTTTAAAGATTTTTTTTTAAAAAAGTTTCCTACATTCATTTTTCTCTCATAACTAACAACTACTGATTCAGTATTAACTTGCTAAGGTATTTATATGACAAAGATAGATGCAAAGACATAGAGGTGTCTGGGTGGCTCTGTGGGTTAAGCGCCTACCTTCGGCTCAGGCCATGATCCCAGGGTCCTGGGATCGGGCCCCGCATTGGGGCCCCTGCTCAGCGAGGAGCCTGCTTCTCCCTCTCCTTCTATGCTTGCTCTCTCTCAAGTAAATAAATTAAAATCTTAACAAGAAAAAAAAGATAGAGGAAAAGACATAATTTGTACATACACAAAAAAACACAGAGGATGCTCTTACTCTGTGAATGTGTAGTCACAGCAGAGAAGCAGAGCTCCTCCTCACCCAGCATGAAAAAACTTAATTCCCAACAAGTACCAAGCATCTGAGCCATTTCAGATCGGCTTTATCATTATATTTGTATGAAAGAGCCATAATCTTCCACTCTATAGAAACAGCTTTAGAGAATACATTTTCCATATAGAAATTGGAAATCCGTAAATCCATCCTGAGAGCCATCTGAATGTCCGGGATTTTTTTTTTTTTTTTTTAAAGGGATGACTTTAAATAGTTGAGAAGCACTCTGGTTTCTGGAGCTGCATTTTTATCCTCTCCCTGTCAGGAAGTGGGGCCTCCTACATGAAGTCTGCTCTCATTACGATGATCTCCCTCCCACCCACCCCCAGAGACCTCCAACTGTGGCCCTAGTATGTGCAGAGCTCCCACTGAAATAAAAGCTGGTCCTCAGACTCCAGCAGCCCCGCCCCCAGATACGGCCACGTCCCACACAGGCTGCTGTCATCACACCCACGCCGTTGTCACAACACCCAACGGGCTGTTACTAAGGGTTCTGGTATGCTGCCGAATATATGCATTAAATAGGAATTTCAAAAGCATATTTCAGGAACACTTGTCCTTGGCTCCGCATCTTCACTTGCTCAATGTGGTCACCGTCTTTGGAGGAGCGCCTTTTCTCAGGCTTGCTGGGACCCCCGAGGCCTCTCGGCCGGGGCGATCTAGGCGATTGCTCTCCTTCTCTCGGACCATTCGGACTGGTCAGCACATCTCGCCTGACCCTCATCCTCTACTCAGCAGTGGCTGCCAACCCAAGCTCACCCTCAATCCCAGTTTTGTGTCCTTATCTTCTAGCCGAAGCTCCGTGACGGCTGTGTGTCCGGCAGACATTCCCCTACTCCACCCTGATGCTGTGGAGGCTCATCTCCACACTGACCCAAGCAAGCAAGAAAGAAAATGGGCATTGTTGTTATCGTTTTGACAGAGGTAATTTTGGAAGGTTCACCTGTTCCAAGTTAGAAAACAGACAGGATTTGAGATAGATAGCACAAATGACTAAACCAATATTTAAGGGCTTTAGTTCTTGTTAAGCATGTATGCTAAAGGGGATGAGAGAAGTTTTGAACAAGTTTAAACACATTTGATGTTTAGCTTAAGAACACCTAAAAATTTTTTCCCTAAAAATTGCCACAAGTAAGTACATCGACAGTGGTAAAGGACAGCCAAACAGTAATGACAAAGGGCTCTTGAGGAACACGCTCAAGGGAGGGGGATGAATTCCCCTGTCCTTTGCTAACGTTTCAGTACACTTAGATCCATGGTCTTCTAGACTTGAGGCATCTTGCGGTATGCCCTCGTTGCTTTGGGGAGGGGGCGGCCTCAGCTTTAGTGACAACAAAAACATCAGTTGCTTCTAGGATGAGAGCCACGATTACTTAGTACCCTACTCTGTCCATAGCTTTGTTTTCACCTTCTTCACACTGATGTCATCAGGGGCTCTAAGACTGTCCTAACATACTTAGGACATGTTTGTTGCATTCCATAGATTGCCAATATGATTCTGAGAGGAATTCTTTCCAAATAGTTTAGCTGCTGCCTCCTGCTTTGGACTGGGAGTCTGGGCCATAGCTCTGAGCTTTAGTTTTTGGGGTGCACCTGCTCCCTTATTCCTCTCCCCTCAAATCTTCCTTCTTTCAGTTGAAGGAATCACTAACTGTATGCCAGGTTCTTTGGTGGGTAGTAAGTGATTATATGGGCTATGGAGTCAGACCGACCTGGCCTGGAATCTGGCTAAGAGACTGGGGAAACGGCTTCACTTCTGAGTCTCAGGGTCTTCAATGAGTTTCATTAAATGAGATAATACATGCAAAATGTTTACCACAGTGCCTGGCACATAGGAAACGTGTCAGACACAGCAGCTCTCACGCTTACTCAGGTGTATGCGACAGACCACGAACAGCTCATGGGCTCGTGGGAAAGGAAAACACGAAACAGAACATTTCAGTAGCTCTGATAAATGCTACTTTTAAAGGGGTAATGCTTACCCAGCTTTGTAATTGGGTGGACGGTGAGGTTCAGAAGAGGAATACAGGAATAGATACCTGAGCTCTATCTTCCTGGATAAACAGGGGAAGATATCCTCTCACTGGTTTGGGGGAAAATCAGAAACTTTGTGGAATCATAATTAATTTGGCAAACACAGGGTGCCCAACACATGATTTCTTCTGTGTATTTGCAAATGCTCCTGTACCGGGGAGAGCATGCCACTTACATCATGTCATACCGGTGGCAGCCAGGGAGGTCAACAGCAGCATAAGCACAGCAGTGAGTAGGAGGAGGAAGACTGTGTAGGACGGGAGAATGAGGTGGGGAGAAGCACAATCAGGTAGGGACCCAGCCACAGGCTTTCACCCACCTGTGGAATGCGGGGGACCTCTTAAACTTGGCTGGAACTGGACCAGTCCCCTGGAACTGCACACTTGGGTCTCTGCCTAGCCACAGGGCTACAGGGAGCACTCGGTGCTATTGTTCCCGCAGCTCTGCTCCCACCCCTCCCCTTGGTCAATCCGACTTCCCTGCCTCTTTGTCCGATCTGATTACCTAACCCAAGCCTCTCACGTCACCTCCTCTGTCAGTCTTTTCAACCACTACCACCCCCTACCATTTATAATGGTTATTTGTCCACATCTGCTAATAAATAACAACATTTTAAACCTAAAAATATGTAAGATATTTTCCTCATTCCTCTGGCATCTATGACTTCAAGTGTCACTTGTAATATGCCAAAATGTAAGTGTTCTTAGTCAACTTCATGTCTTTATGATACCTAGTGTTTAAAAGAATACAATTTATTTGAATGCCTTTGGAATGTATACAATCAATTGGTTAATAAAAATTATGGCAGGGGCCCCAGGCTAGCTCAGTTGGTAGAGTATGGGACTCTTGATCTTGGGGTTGTGAGTTCAAGCCTCAGATGAGGCATAAAGCTCAGTTATAAATAAATAAATACAGGGGCACCTGGGTGGCTCATTCATTAAGCATCATGATCCCAGAATCCTGGGATCGAGCCCCACATTGGGCTCCCTGCTCAGTGGGAGGCCTTCTCCCTTTCCCACTCCCCCTGCTCATGTTCCCTCTCCAGCTGTGTTTCTCTCTGTTACATAAATAAATAAAATATTTAAAAATAAATCAATAAACACACACATACATGCATGCATACATACGAACATACATACAATACAATTTTTTTTTAAAGTTTAAAAAAGGAAAAGACTATGGCATACCAGAGCGCATAGCCAATGACGGTGAAGAAATTTCTCTGAAGACTGTTTGCACAGGTAATTAACTTGAAGGTAGTCATAGTAGGAAGCAAGGAGAAGATTCCTTTTTTTTCCTTCTGTTTTGACTCCGTGCCTGCTTTTCTGTCTATCTACCACCATTTGTTGAGCCAAAATGGAGAAGTGGGTCAAACAGAAGTGGCTTTGACTCCTTGCTATGCGATCATGGACAAGTTAGACATTATGACACTTGCTAGACAGTGATAAGACTGATATGGTCTAGCTTTATCTTACTTTATGCCTTATCAAAGCAATAAGCTGGGCTTTGAAGATGAAAACGGCACACAGATCTTTACATGTGGCAATACGCAAGAGGTAGGCTTTTACCGATTCATTTGTACTCTTTCCCGACCTGCTCTGAACGAGCGAGATGCAAATAAAAAATGGCTTTTATAACAACATTGTCCTGAAAAATCATATTCCCTCATATCTATTTCATTTCACATCTGTGAGTTCCGAAGAGTAAATACACTCTATGCGTGGATTTTGGAGTACTTGATCATAAAGGATATGGCTTCATAAGAAAGACTGTAGAAAAATAAATCACTGTGATCATTATGTAAGCTGATGACACAAAACAAATGTTCACAGTTCAGGTTTCTGAGGCTTTCTAAGTGGTCAAGGCCTCAGTCTGATACTCTTCCCACGACTTTTGTTAAAAGTTTATTTCTTGATGTGCAATTCAAGATTCAGGACACTTAATTTTATGGGAAGCATGTTCAGGAAAAGGAGTCGAAGTATCTACTCCATTTGTGAAGAAGACTTTCAAGAAGGTAATTTCCTTTGGATCTGATTTATCCCATATCTGGAGTGAATACAAGTTTGATTTTTGCAAAATGACTTCTGATCAGGGAGCAGCCGCAGCGAGCATTTGTGAGCTGAGTGAGACAAGGAAAGTACCTTGTCTCGTGGAATTGACTTGGAATATTTTTCATTTTAACCTTCCAAGCAGTTCCCTAACCTTGTATGTGCACTGACGAGGAAGTGGGGGATTGCTGGCTGTGAAATCAAGACTTTACAATGGTGTATCAAGAGCCTTCCCACCCAAGGCCAGATTTGTTGTGAAACATCTTATTTCCGCCATTTTTTTTTTCTTTTTGATAGTAAGGGGTTTTGAGCAACACTTTCCAAGTTGCCTGAAAATTGGTTGCGATTTCCAGCTTTTGAAGGAAAGTTTGTGGGCTATTCCTCAAGCAGAGCGCCCGGGCTGGGTTGGGTTCTTCCACACAAGAAGCGTGCTGGCAGACAGATCAGGCAGAACCCTCTTGCAAGAGGCTACGCGATCTTCTAAGCTCACACTGAGCAGCAAAGCTGATTCTCAGACGTCTCCACTTTCTCTCTGAATCCTTTCTGAATGAAGGTTCTTGCGGCTGCTTACTATTCTTTTAGAGGGTGACACCCATTCTCTATTCTCCTCCACTTTGAATATCATTTTTCAAGCTTTCTGGGAAGCGCTGTTACACTTCTATGAAGAGACTCCAACTGCCAATCTTGAAATATTCTTTGAAACCAGTAACACCAGGTGCTCTGTTCGAGAAGGAGAGGAGGCAGCTCCATACAAAATACAATACAACATTTGTTCGCAGGCAGCATTGGATTTACACACACACACACACACACACACACACACACACACACACACACACACACACACACCCCAGCATCCTAAATAGCTCAGTGTTTCTTTTGAAACACTCTGACGGTTCAGGAAAGGCAAGGAAACTTTCAAAATCAAAGCATTTTTAAAAATGGAAACAGAATAATCAAAGGAGATACAAAAAAAAAAAGACCCAAGTCGAACATGGCTTGTAGTAACATGATTAAAAGAGGGGTGCCTGGGTGGCTCAGTCTGTTAAGTATCTGCTTTTGGCTCAGGTCATGATCCCAGGGTCCTGGGACTGAGCCCCGCGTCAGGCTCCCTACTCCCTCTGCCTCTGCCTCTCTCTCTCTTTCTCTCTCTCATGAATAAACAAATAAAATCTTTTAAAAAAATGCTTAACAGAACAGAAGTTGGGAAGTGAGATGAAGTTATATCATCAACCTGCGAGTAAGAGTGAACTTTGTCAGAATGATAAAAGATCTACTCTTTGTAAGCTATTTTAGGGGGGGTGAATTTGTTTTTGTGGTATCATTTTAGGAAGATAGAGCTACAATGAGGCCACTGCCTGCTGAAAGGTGCCACTGCTCTGTCAGCATAATTTATGTATGGAACCACAGTCAATGGAAGGGTAAACATCAACTTGATGTTTTCTACTCTTGCCAAGAAACTATTTATTGCCTTTTGAATTTTTAGAGAGCCTTGTTCTTCAAAGAGTAGAGATCAGCAAAGCAGGAAATTCAGGTGACAGAGACGACCCTTACCCCAGCCCACACTTGGCGACAGACTGTGTCTGAGCCCTCCAGCTCCCAGCCATTGGGGCATTGTGGCCAAACAGGCCTGGGTTATCCTGTCCGAAGGTCAACAGTTTAAAACATAATAAACATTTCAAATCCTTTGGGATGCATATTGATGTTTTCCAGCACATACGATAATTTTTTGGTTGTTGTTTTTTTTTTTTAACTTTACAATTGTTTTATTCAAAGCAAATTTTAAAACCTAATTTTTTTTCTTTAAAAATGGGGGTTTTAAAAATAGCTTTAAATATTTAAATGGATTTTTTAAGACCACATTTGCTTTATGCTATCCTAGAACACAGCCTATCCTCTTCATTTCATTTCTGTATTTAGTAGAAATATATTTGACCAGAAAATGGTATTAGGGTAACCCATTTATTTTTTTATTTCTTAATTATTTCTTCAAACTTATTATCTCTTTTAAACCAAATGTGGATTGCTACATGTATTTTTTGAGGCAGGTGATTAACTTCCCTTTCTGCTTTCAGAGGACAATATTTTAAAATTTCCCTTCTCATGAGGCGCCGGGGTGGCTCAGTCGTTAAGCATCTGCCTTCAGCTCAGGTCCGGGAGTCCCGGGATCGAGCCCTGCATCCGTCTCCCTGCCTGGCAGGAAGCCTGCTTCTCCCTCTCTCACTCCCCCTGCCTGTGTTCCCTCTCTAGCTCTGTTTCTCTCTGTCAAATTAAAAAAAAAAAAAATCTTTAAAAATAAATAAATAAATAAAATTTCCCTTCTCCTAAACTTTCACAGGTATAACTGCTTTGGATTTGTTGTGACAGATATTGGACACTAGTGGTCCTCTATGTCCATCAGAGCCTTGCCTCGATATAACCTCTTACCTGTGTGCACGTGTCTGTGCGTGTATATGCATTGCTTAATTATACCACAGTGGAATTAACAACCTCCTTTGTACCGATCTGTATTGCTATTCTCTTACCCCTGCCTTTGAAGGCAGTGTGTGCTAGGGTAGGGTTAGGCCCAGAAGCTCTCACGTTAATCTCTTGATGAATTCACCAAACTCTAGAGAAGCATTCTTGTATTCTAGAGCAGCACGCCTGTAGATCTCCCAAATCTGAATGGTGATCTACAAATTACATTACTTTAAACCCAGATGCCATGGTATATTCTCATAACTGTCTTTCTGGGTTTCGGGTTCATGAGGCTACCCAATCGTCTTTAGTATTCCTATGATCTATTCATTTTAATGTGGCTAAAAAGTGTGAGTCCTCCCTTCTCTACAATAGAGTTCTGGATCTTTAAAGACAAGTTTGCCAGCTACTCTATCTGCATGTTGTCTTTGCAATAAAATGTCTCCAGAGGAGAGGTGAAAGGGCTCGAGAAACACCTTTCTACCCTCCTGCTTATTAGAGAGGAGGAAGGGCTTCTACACAGGATGAATGAAATAATCCAGGAAGCAAGCCAGGAAGAAAAGGGGGTGGAGAGAAAGTTAAGCCAGTGTCAAGAGGTTGGTGAATGGAAGAATGTGACACGGAAGAGAAGAATAGAGAAGCCACTCTGATAAACCTCACCGTCCATCCCCAAAGGCCTATTTCACAGGCTTCTTTTCCTCGGAGCCACCCCTCCTCTCCCACCCCCCCCCATTCTCCCACCACTGCAATCCAGAATGTTTTATCTCCCTCTCCCTTAGAGTCCTTGCCAATTTCTACTTTGTGTTGTAGGTATTTGTACGATCTGCTATAAGCCCTCCATTCATTCAACACGTAATAAACAACCACTGAGCACCTTCCTTGATGGCAGGCACTTGGCTGGATTGCAGAGGTACGAAGATGACTGAGAATGACCCCTGCCCTGAGGAGACTCACAGTCCTGGCCTGGCCCTTGCCTGCATGAACACTCTGCCATCTCTGCCATCTTGCTCCTATGTCATTTCTCTATCAATGCAACCTCTCTTTCCCGAAAGGTTCTTTCTCTCCTTTCCATGTTTGTCTTTTGAGGTTCAGGCACAGACTTTTCCGGGAGGTTTTCCTGAACCACCAGGCTGAGTTCCCACAGCGTATGTACACTTTTCTTTTAGCACTCCGCATACATCGGAGTTTTCTCTTTGCAAATCTATTTCCACCAGTACAATCAGGGCAGGAGCCTTGCCTTCTAATCTTTGATTCTCCAGGCTCAAGCACAATGCCTGTTCCATAATAGATATCCATTAAATATTCGCTGAATAAATAATTGATTAGCCCTCTTCATAATATTCCTCTTAGGTGAGGTGAGAAAGATATCATTTATCCCTTTTTATAGGAAGGGATGGTACAATGGACTGAGCATTTGTGTTCCCACTCACCCTAAATTTATATGTTGAAGCCTATTCGTTGGTGTGATGCTGTTCGGAAATGGGGCCTTTGGAAGGTGATTAGATCATGAGAGTGGAGCCCTCATGAATGGGATTAGTGCCCTTACAGGGAGAAACACAAAAGAGAGGCTCTTCTCTCTGCCAAGTGACGATGCAGCAAGGAGACAACCATTTACAAATCAGAAAGAGAGCCCTCATCAGACATAGACCAGAGTGGCACCCTGATCTTTGACTTCTCAGCTTCTAGAACTATGAAAAATTCTTTTTATTTAAGCCAGCAGTCTATGGCACTCTGTGAAAGAAGCCCAAACTGACTTAGACAAATGGAGAGGATAAATGACCTGACCCTAAATGTAAGTGATGGTAGGGTCAGGCAAGAAGCCACATTTTCTGCTCTATCCACAAGATTAAGGAAATTTGCCTTTAGAAAAAGATAAGCCTTTTCCTTTTGTGTTTGCTTAGGAGGTCGTTTGGGATGGGAGATAAAGAGATAACCAGACAGACACGGTAGGAGGCCAGGAGCGAAACACACCTTTTTTCTGTGGTCCCTAGAGAAGACAGGTTGAGAGTCAGTGCTGTTGCATGGCTTCTATCCCTGGTCAATTCAAGAAAGGAAAAGAATATGGGTCAAAGGAAACAAAGTAGAAAGCAGATGGGCAAGCGAGTACCCCTCCTGGGCAAGAACGCGCATGCAAATATCCAGACAAAGGGTCCCCGTGCAGATCAGACTGAAGCTGGAATTAAAGCCAAGCTGCTTGGAGAATAAATCTGCAATCCTGGAAAAATGGGCAATAGCTCAACAGACTTATGAATGAATTTCCTTTTTTTTTCTTAAATATTTTATTTATTTATCTGACAGAGAGAAACACAGGTAGAGAGGGAACACAAGCAGGGGGAGTGAGAGAGGGAGAAGTAGGCCTCCCGCCAACCAGGGAGCCTGATGTGGGGCTCCATCCCTGGTCTCCAGGATCATGACCTGAGCTAAAGGCAGTCACTTAACCAAATGAGCCACCCAGGCGCCCCTTATGAATGAATTTCTAATGTGCCTCTACATTTGACTTCCATACAAGGGGATCAAGAGGCAGAACAAATCAATGGGAGGAGCCTGACCACCCATTTGAATCCAGAAGCCCTGGGGTTAGGTCTCTGACTTACAAGGGACAGGCTCTGTCACTTCCTGCAAGTTACTTAGCTTCTCTGAACCTTAGTTTCCTCACAAATTGATGTAAGGCTGTATTTTTATAGGGTTGCTGTGAGAACTGACTCTCCTTTTAAGAAGTTGATTCATTTTTCAAATGATGACATTCATGATTGGATTAGGTTGTCAGCTAGTTTTCCCAAAAGCTTCTAGGCAGATACCCCTGTAAGTCTCAAAAATGAGGTTTCTGGTCCATGGACCTCCACCAGCTGCAAGGGAGTCTGGACAACACCTACCAGTTGGGCTTTGGTGGTGGTTGTTTTTTTTTTTCCCTTCTATGAGATGAAAAATTTAAGGCAAAAGTGGGTTAGGAAAGGCGTTGGGATCAGTCAACTTGAGCCACAGCATCCAAGCCCAGTAGCAAGAGGATGTGCACAAATGCACAGAAGCAAGGGGTCATGGGACTAACAAAGCTAAGCAGTGACCTGGATGAGGAATCTAATTAAATAGTAAATTAAGTGTAATAGGGACAGGGCATGGAATAGCCCATTAAGAGAAACTGCTGAAGAAGTCCCGCACTAGTTTCCAGGAATAATACCTAGGCATATTTCCAACAAAACTGAGTAGGAGATGGAGTTGCTGCTTTTAGGGTCTCCCTTTTTCATTACTTGATGCCACCATTTGCTTTCACTTTTCACTCTTTCCTCCCCTTTACCCTTAGCTCTAATTCTTTTTTTTTTTTACTTTAAATTTATTTTATTTTTTCAGTGTTCCAAGATTCATTCCCCATTCCCCACACCCAGTGCTCCACGCAATAGGTGCCTTCAGTACCCACCACCAGGCTCTCCTATCCCCCACCCCCTCCCTCCAAGTCCCTCAGTTTGTTTCTGTGTCCAAAGTCTCTCATGTTTCGTTTCTCTCCCTGAATTACCCTACTTCCCATTTACTTTCCTTCTCCTATTGTGTTTTATATTACCCCTTATACACCGCACGTAAGTGAAACCATGTGATACTTGACTTTTTCTGCTTGCCGTATTTCACTCAGCATAATCTCTTCCAATCCAGTCCATGTTGCTACAAAAGTTGGATATTCATCCTTTCTGATGGAGGCATAGTATTCCATGGTATATATTTACCACATCTTCTTCATCCATTCATCTGTTGAAGGGCACCTTGGCTCCTTCCACAGTTTGGCAATTGTAGCCATTGCTGCGATAAACATTGGGGTGCATATGGCCCTTCTTTTCACTGCATCTGTATCTTTGGAGTAAATGCCCAGTAGTGCAATTGCAGGGTCATAGGGTAGCTCTATTTTTAATTTTTTAAGGAAATCAAAATTCCACCAACATTCTGCAAAGCATTGGAACAAACAATCCTAAAATTTATATGGAACCAAAAAAGACCACGAATCACTAAGGAATTGCTGAAGAAGAAAAACAAAGCTGGGGGCATCTCGTTACCTGACCTCAGGCTTTATAACAAAGCTGTGATTACCAAGACAGCATGGTATTGGCACAAAAACAGAGAAATAGACCAATGGAACAGAGTAGAGAGTCTAGATATGGACCCACAAATCTATGGTCAAATCATCTTCGACAAGGCAGGAAAAAATATCCAGTGGAAAAAAGACAGTCTCTTCAATAAATGGTGCTGGGAAAATTGGACAGCTACATATAGAAGAATGAAATTAGACCATTCTCTTACACCACACACAAAGGCAAACTCAAAATGGATGAATGACCTCAACGTGAGGCAGGAATCCATCAAAATCCTGGAAGAGAACATAGGCAGTAACCTCTTTGACATCGGCCACAGCAACTTCTTTCGAGACATGTCTCCAAAGGCAAAGGAGACAAAAGCGAAAATGAACGTTTGGGACTTCATCAAAATTAAAAGCTTCTGTACAGCAAAGGAAACAGTCAACAAAACAAAGAGGCAACCCACAGAATGGGAGAGGATATTTGCAAATGACACTATAGACAAAAGGCTGATATCCAAGATCTATAAAGAACTACACAAACTCAACATCCAAAAAGAAGATGAACACATCAAAAAATGGGCAGGCACTTCTCCATAGAAGATAGACAAATGGCTAACAGACACATGAAAAAAATGTTCATCATCACTAGCTATCAGGGAAATTCAAATCAAAACCACACTGAGATACCACCTTACACCAGTCAGAATGGCCAAAATTAACAAGTCAGGAAACAACAAGTGTTGGAGAGGCTGCAGAGAAAGGGGAACTCTCTTACACTGTTAGTGGGAATGCAAGTTGGTGCAGCCTAATTCTTTTTAATACCCCTCAACCAGCACTCTTTAATGCCATTTTAGGGTGAGCTCCATTTTCCAGGGTTTTCTATTTCTCTTGCTTTTCCCCAATATCAGTTATTCTATGTTTAGTTTTCTCAGATTCCAATGATTGATTATTGGTGATTGATCTATGGTGAAAGGAAGGAAGGAATGGAGACAGGCAGGCAGACAGGAAGAAAGACAGGAAGAAAAAGACAGGAAGAAAGAAATTCAAGCTAAGATGGGTTAGCCCTCTTATATTTACATTTTAGTAGCAGCCCTTAATATCTCGATGTAAAATAGAGCAACCAGTAGTCTAGCCATGATTTCGGGCACTGAAGGGCAGGACCAAAGAAAGAGAAATTTCCAGACTATGGACCTTGCTTTAAATTTATGCATTATTACACCCCTACATTGGCTAAGCTAAAGGCTAACTCTGCTAGCAAAACCCCAGAGCTGAGATGCAGGAAGGGAATGCAGAATGGATTTGCCTTTAATCAGCATGTGGTAACAGGGTGGTGGTGTGCCAGAACTGGGTGGGGAAGGACAGATCTGTCAAAACACGAGAAGAAAAACTGATGTGCTAAGAAGAGATGACACTAGGTTTAAAATAAAGCTCGATAAAAAGCTACAAAGTTAGGCAACACCCAATCAAAACAGTGCCACTAATGGACTCATTATTAGCAGAGAGATACAACTGTGAATGGGGTGGGTCTCGGAGATGGGTGGGTAGAGGGAGAATAGGAGTGAGGGAGGGTATACTGAAGGTAAATAAAAGTTAACTTTACATTAAAGTGTGCACCAGGCACAATTAAAGAAAATGTCTTTGCTTATTCGTCCATAAAATATCTTTTCTTTTCCCCTATGTACTTAGCTATAAGTGTGCGCTATTAGAAAGCCATCAATAAAAAAATAAAGATAGATAAATTGGGGAATAATTATTCACAATATAAAATGATCACTGACTTTATAAAAAGAATTCTCCTTGAGCTTTTCTTAAATGCTATTTAAAATACAATTCCAAGTTATCCAAGATCTTTTTTTTAATGTACAGTACAAGCTTTTAAGAATTCTATTTCATAAGGAAAGGCCAGCCCCTGTAATACAGAAATAAAGCTTTCGGTCGATTTAGTTCCGCATTGAAAAAAGAAAAAAACAAAAACAAAAAACAAGAAACATACACTGTTAATAGATAAAGGAGATAGAAAACCGCAACCCACCTTCAGCTATCATAAAGGGTCATTTTATTCGTGGTTCCAGGAAGCTCCTGTTTCACCAAGAAGGATTCATTAAGTAGAGCGAAAGTCAATAAAAATGAGTTTTATTAAAAAGAACTGACATAATTAAAGGCATTAGTGAAAAGTAGCCCAGTTATGAAGGGGAAATGACTCAGCAGCATGCCTAAGAAATGAAACAATATCCCATAGAATCTTCTCCCAATTTAACTTATTGCAGAAAAAAAAATATGATCCTCTACATAATTTGTAACAGCCAAGGTGAATGCCCGCACGATGGAGGAAGAAATACTCACATAAAACTGTTGTGGTTCAAACAATAGTGAATTACAGTATGGACGATGCTCACAGCCCAAGCAATCCGGTTGTGAGCATAGTAAGCAAGCCCCGCGTGACTCAACGGACACGGCTTAAGGGGAGAGGTGATTTTCATTAATACTGTTCTGTATGTTAAATCTGAAATGAGAATATTTAGTCTCTGGAATATTTAAAGCTGAATCCTGGGGAAAACAGATTTAAGACTCTCTCAGATCAAATGATGTTTCCAAGGGGAAAAAAAGCAGGGGAGGGGGCAGCTAGTCAAATGATGGGATATCCACACATCAAAGGGCAGCAGAGTGGCTGTTTTTAAAAAGAATCATCCTATCCAAGTTTCTGTGGTCTTAGTCACATGGTTTGAATATGGAGCAAAAATCCACATGCGTTGAGACCAAGTCACGCGCGTGAGGGGCATTTTTGCAGAGCTCAGATGTATGGCTATGCATGGGGGCCAGAGGCACTGTGTGAGTATCCAGCACCTTCTCCCCTGAGGGAGGAAGACAGAGAAACGGCCAGAGGCCTGGTTTTGCCGGTGCTGCCAGATGACAAGCCACTGCCCAGTCCAACACCTTCTACTATAACACCATCAAAAGGATTACGTGCTTACTGGCTAAAAAAATAAAATTAAAAGGTGGACCAGAAGATGCTCCAAGTGGCGGAAAGCTTAGCTTAGGGCTCTCCTCGCTGTCTCACCCTCCCGCCAAGGGGGGAAATAAAGAGGAGTATTGTGAGAAGAAGGGGATGGAAGAAGTTTGGAAATTTCCAGTTACAAAAATAATAAACAGCTCATAATAAGATCTGTTACAAATGGATGGCACTTTCTAAATTAGGCTGGGACATTTTTCATCCAGTCCATGATCCACACAACCTTTCTTGTCGACCCCGGAGACTTGCTAAGACAATCAGATGAAATATTGTCTGCAAGGATGATTTATAGGAACTATAAACCCTTTAATATAATTTATTGTGGCATGTGGTCTAAATGGTTAAAAAAACAAAACAGAACATCTTAAGAAGCTTGAAGAAGCATATCTGAAGTGGTCAGGACTTTGTCATGTCCGTGGGTCTGCAGGCATTTTCTTCTCGAAATGTCTGCCTCTGCAATTCAGAACTGCACGGCTGGGAGCAGTGAAAGGGAGATTGTCTGATAGAAGTATAAATAAAAGTTGGATGGCCAAGTTCAGGGGTGATCTTGTGATGTAATTACTATCAACTTTTCATGATGTGCAAGGAGAAAACATTAGAAAAGTTTTGGTGAATCTGGGACTTTAAGCTTACCTTATTTAAAGCTCTTTTTACCCACAGACCACTGCTCTATTAACAAGTGAAAACAAAACCAAAAACCACCACTTTCTATGCCTGAGTGTGGCTTCGGATCAGTGTTTTCCACCTCTGCTATTTGTCACCTCTCAGGCAGAGGTATGTTCTGGTCGGCTTCCGTCTTAATGGGTATGTCTTGGGGAGAGAAGAGAGAAAAGTAGGCTGGTTTGAACTAAAATTAATCATGCCTTTTGATACTTATAAAGCTTTTCAACCCAACCTTCCAACAATGGGTAGTCTATGCGCCAAAGTATCAAGAAAGGCTACATTTAAAAATGGGTCAGTTCCAGGGCACCTGGGTGGCTCAGTCCGTTAAGCAACTGACTCTTGGTTTAGGCTCAGGTCAATGATCTCAGGGTCCTGAGACAAAGCCCTGCGATGGCCTCCGTGCTCAATCTGCTTGGGATTCTTTCCCTCTCCCTCTTCCTGCTTACATGTTCTCTCTCTCTTTCTCTCTCTCTCTCTCAAAAATAAAATATTTTTAAAAAGACAAAAGAAAAATGAGCAGGTTACATGGATATGCTCAATTTTTTTAAAATATATCAAAGTGTACATTTATGTACTTCTTTCTATTGTAAATTTTACTTCTGCTAGAAATTCTTTTATAAAGTGGAGCACCCTCTAAGTTGACAGGATCCAGTTCGATATGCTCTGAGCTGTACTCTTTTACCACCTGTTTTCAAACTTCCTACATCCCACGGGTCAGGAAGCAGCTGATCAAAAGAAATTTGACTACCTTATGAGGCTTAAAGCTGAGACACAGAATATATAAATAAACATTTCTACTCTTCCTATAAATCATGGATTCAGTAAGTGCATTTGTAAATTCAATGGATCACAGTTTACAGATCAATGGAGACTCTGAAGTCAATGGATAATAGTTTGGTCATTTGGATTTTGTTCTATTTTTGAAATGTCTTAAAAACCTTGAAGATTCTACATCCCCTATATGAAAGAAATCTAGAAAAATGAGTCAGAATCACATATTTGATTTATTTAAATTGACAAAGGGTTTTCCCATTGATATATGATGGAGCCTCATTTAATGCTAATTTAGAATCCTTGGAAGATCTTTTTGAAAATGATTATTCTATGATTTTTTAACCCCTTCATTTTATAGATGAAGAGCCTGAAATGCAAAGAGTTTAAATGATATGCCTACAAACAGAATATGGACTAGAATACAGTTTTCCTAACTACTAAACCAATTCACTTTTGTTCTAGCGTTTTGGCTTCCACTTACTGTTGATTCACAGAATTGCGAATAACTAAAAAGAGATGATATGAAATGAGATTACAGTGAGACCTGAAAATTTTAATTTATTGTGATATACACTCATTCTGAAGAACAGGGCCAAGAAATCACATGTTCCTAAGTGGCTGCTGACTTCTATAAACTGGCGAGTATCAGTTTAGGAACTCATATGTTAATAGTATCTTTTTTAAAAAATGAAAAAGAAAAAAATACTAATACTCATATTGGAAATTGAGTTTATTGTTACCAATGGGAACTGTGTGGGTTATTTTACTTTCTTATTCAAGAACATATACTGTCAGAAGAGCACCAAATGACCTCAGACCAGCCAGAATAGAATCAATCAGACCCTTCTACGTACATCTGAGATAGATTTGATGTTATTATAAACTTCTCAGCTTGAGGGGCTCCTGGGTGGCTCAGTCATTAAGTGTCTGCCTTTGGCTCGGGTCATGATCCCAGGGTCCTGGGATCAAGCCCTGCATCGGGCTCCCTGCTCGGCAGGAAGTCTGCTTCTTTCTCTCTCACTACCCCTGCTTGTGTTCCCTCCCTGGCTGTGTCTCTCCCTGTCCAAAAAAAAAAAAAAAAAAAAAAAAAAAAAAAAAAAAAAAAAAAAAAAAAGAAAAAGAAAAAAAGAAAAGAAAAGAAAAACTTAAAAAAAGCAAAAAACTTCTCAGCTTGAGAACATTTGGACTAGTTTTATCTTACAATGGCTTTTCAAGGACTATTTACCTGCTATGGGTCATTACTATTTGTAAATAGTAACAATTACCTAAAGTCAAAACTATTTACCATGTTCATTCTGTTTTCCCAGGCCATATATGGCTCAGACTCACTGACTATAGAGCAAAGTAGATCCATTACTCTTCAACCAATCTACTGCCTGGCTTTATATTATGGGTAATGTACTGTGACTTGGTATTGTGACCCTTATTCAGATTAATATTATAAGTTTCCTTGATCATGGCTGCATAACATTTACAGTCTGATTCAGTATATATCTAATAATAGAAATTGCTAGATTAAACTAGGTTTCAAAAGCAACCATCAGAGAAAATGAATTCACAGCATAAAATACCGAGGCAGCTGTTAGCATCTTATTGGACTCTCAGCCTAAGATGTCTCAAGTGACTGGAGGTGGACTGCACTTTCTTCTCCAGCCTGAATAAATGGTTACATGCTCCATGGCACTTGTACCCACAGAAGACCCACGGGCCATCAGCACAGAGGACATAGGGAGACAAACACTCACAAGTAGATTCTACGTACTATAGAAATTCTAGCATAGAGACAATATTAAATACATACCATTCCACTCCTCAACAACAGAGGGAGAATGATGTGAGAAAAATTCATCCAACAAATGCTTAGTGAGCACCAATTCTGGCAATGGGAGTTTAAAAGAGATAATCTAAGGGAAGGGCTTGGCACAGTGACTGGTATGTGATAAACACTGTTAAGCACCATCAGGATAACACTTCCTAAAGCAAGTGACATTGACGCTGACACAGCAAGGACTGGAAGAATTAAGGAGGCAGGTGGTAGAATAGGTGAGACTAGTCAAAGGCAGAAGAGGGCAGCATCACCATAACCCATTATCGGGGTTCAGGACAACTGGGACGTCAAAGCTGGGCTAGGGTTGGGGCTACGGAGATGAGCAAATGGCAGAATGCAAAGAGCCCCATCACTTTTGCTAAAGAGGTCAGCTTTATCATTTGTGCACTAAGAATCCGAAACAGCCGTGCTCTTCAACCATAGGATTTCATCTATTAGTTAGCTCTGAAATCATTTTCATGGGTCTCAACCAGCACTGCTTTCTCAACAAAAGAGATCAAAATAAAAGAGGACAGGACAGAACAGAAAACAGAAAACATGTGTGTGTGTGTGTGTGTGTGTGTGTGTGTGCACGCACATGCCTCTGTGTATATTTAGTAATGATGACAAAATTATTTCTAATTGTGAGCAACAAACCGAAAGGTTGGGGTTCACTTCTCTGAAGCATTTATGGGGGAATGATACTTTGGAAAATCAACTTGGCTGTGGTGTAGAAATGACTGGTCTGAGTATAGGAAGAAGGGCTGCAAGAGTCAGGAGACAGATGATAGTGTTCAAAGGAGGGCGAGGCTGGTAAGGAGGGACAGAAGTTCTGTGGAGGGACACTGGGGTACTGAGGAGGCCAAGTCACTGAGGAACATGCCAGAAAGGCAACTTGGGTGGTGAAGGCTCTACCTTGAGCAACTCGTTGGGTTTTGTTGCCCTTCTCTGAGGCAAGGAACACCAGAGCAAGAGGAGTCCAGGAGGCAGAAGAAAATTATTAGGCTGGGCACGTTGAGATACCAGGTTGAAAATATGAAGAATTAGCACAATTTGGACACATTTTTCTATAGAAAAGTTTTATTTACTAACCAATCATTATCAAGTGTCTATTTTCTGATGCTCAAAGTTAGCACTAAAATTTGGCAGTAATATTAGAAATACATATAAATGGTGGTTTCTCATTTGCTTATTTTTGTGGTAAGGAAACAGAGTAAGTACATAGGAATTTGAAAGTGTCCAGACAGTGGAGACAAGATGAAAAAAAAAATGCAAGTGAGAATCATTATTAGCAGAAAAACGTTGAAGATGCTGTGTAGGAACATGTGACATAAGAGCTGACACACAGTAGATGCTCCATAAATGGTAGCTTTTCTTTCCCTCCACTTTCTTATACTTTGTCTGTGGGTCTGAAGGTACAGCAATATAAACTACTTACATGGGTATAGCTCAGGTCAGTTGATAGCTAGATTTACCAGAAGATGTTATGACTCATGAGCAAAACTCATCATGTTCTTTATTTCATAAGGGCTATCAAGAAGTCAATAGGGAAATTCACAGTATATCTCAAGTAAGGAGGCTGAGACACACCACATGCATTCTGTACCTCTTGCCTCTGTCTGATTTTTAAGTCTTTTCTTCAATTCTTTCACTTAAAAAATATCACTGAGAATTTTTAAAAGTCCCTTTAAATCTTTTTAAAAAAAATAATTCAAAGCTGGGGCGCCTGGGTGGCTCAGTTGGTTAAGCGACTGACTGCCTTCTGCTCAGGTCATGATCCTGTAGACCCGGGATCGAGTCCCATATCGGGCTCCCTGCTCGGCAGGAAGCCTGCTTCTCCCTCTCTCACTCCCCCTGCTTGTGTTCCCTCTCTGGCTGTGTTTCTCTCTGTCAAATAAATAAAATATTAAAAAAAAATTCAAAGCTTACAGACAGGTAGATAGATAGGTAAATAGAAAAGAGACAGATGGTTGAAATTGATGGATAACTGCATATTTGATTACTAATCAAAGACCTATGTTTTGGGTAGCGAATCAGTTCCATGAACCATGTTTCCTTCTTTTTCAAAAGGTGTCTATTATGGGGCACCTGGGTGGCTCAGTTGGCTAAGCGACTGCCTTCGGCTCAGGTCATGATCCTGGAGACCCTGGATCGAGTCCCACATCAGGCTCCCTGCTTGGTGGGGGGCCGGCTTCTCCCTCTCTCACTCCCCCTGCTTGTGTTCCCTCTCTGGCTGTGTTTCTCTCTGTCAACTAATAAATAAAATCTTTAAAAAAAAAAGGTGTCTATTATGAAAAAAATTCAAACATATACTAAGCAGCCAGAGAGAAGCCACATGAACCTGTGGCTTCAGCTTCAACAGCTGCTATTCAGTTCATGGCAATCTTGTTCCACATCAACTTCACCTACTTCCCCAACTCCTGGATTAACTTAAAGCAAATCCCAATCACTGTATCATTTCAATGGTAAATGTTTAAGTACAAATCTCCAAAAGGTAAGGACACTTTAAAAACATAACCGTAACACCATTATCATACCTAAAAAAAGTTAACAGTAATTCCTTAATACCATCAAACAGCAGCCAGTGTTCAAACTTCCCCTAATTGTTTCTTTTTAAAAAATATATTGAATTTCCGACATTGATCATTTCTGGGTCAATTTATGAAACAGATCCTCAGTTAGTTAAATTTAGGATAAGATAAGAACTTTACCAAGGAACCTTTGCTTCACTGTCTGAGGCTGGGATTCCTCTAGCAATTCCTTCAACTTCATCCTGTCTTCCTACGTCCCTCCTATTCTGCCTCATCTCCTTCAACTACAACTCCAAGCATGCACGCTCATACACACACACAGACACACACACACACACGTACGCACGCGCGCGTGCACACATGATGGGTGGAAAGCTTTAAAACTTGCTGGTTATGTAACAATAAATGCTTCATATAAAAATGAAAACTGTAACACAGCAGAGAAACAGAGTAAACAAGCTCTTAAGAAAACTAGTCTTAAGAATTATCAAATTTGTAATTAATGGCAGCTATCAAAACTTGAAGCAGAATGTCCTTAAAGGCTATAGACACACATACATAAATATATACATATGTATATACACATATAGGCATTGTGTGTAGATCTAAAAAGTATACACTTTGCAGTACATATTTAAAGTAAAATGTCCTACTCCAAAATTTCTGAAAAATTTTATATCTCCTACATCTCTCTCAAAATACGTTTGGGAATGCAGATGTAGGACAGTAAATGGCTTCGGGGGAGGGGGCGAAACAGCAACCACACTGAGTGTGATATATCTTTCCTTCTTCTGCTCCAGTGAGCCTCTTCCTGGTGTCCCTGATCCGTTCTCTTCTCTGTTTCATCTAAAACACAGTGCTGACAGAGTCGGTTGGCTAAAGCACAGCTCCAGTTTGCCATGTCTTACTTAAAAATCAACCATTGTTAACCGGTGTCGACAGAATCAAGTTCAGATTTCTAAACGCGGCGGTCAAGGTTCATTACCATCTACCTGCACCCTGCTCTTCCAGCCTCGTGTCCCATTGCTCTTTTCCGCCCCAGTCCCCCCACCTCCCCCACCACACCGCCCCCAAGCTCTGCACTGGAACCCTTCTTCTCCCTGAGAATGTCTTCTTTATGTCTCTGTGGTTTTGCTCATGTGGTTCCCTCACCCAAAATATCGTATTTCTTATTTGGCCAACAGATAATACATGTGATCTTGCAATGAAGAGATACAGACAAGGAATAAGGTATGATCTTTGCTCTCAAGGAGGTCACCACTTAATGGGAAGCACAGATAAGTAAACAAATTTCAAGAGAAGTATGAGAGTTACAGACATATTAATATGCAGCAGATTTGATGGTGACACCAAGGAGGCAGCACTTAATTTTTGTTACGGATAAGAGATGCTCAGAAGTACAGCATGCACAAAATACATGGAGAAAGGAGGGCCCAATCCATGATTTAAGAACCTCCAAAATAAATATGTAGAATTAACATATGCCTATAGGATGGCTATATTTAAGAGTTTAATCTAAAAGCATTCAGCTTATTACATGTAATGTTTGTGACAGATTGGTTTTTTTTTCAGTAATCTTTGTACCCACGTGGGGCTCGAACTCACAACCCTGAGATCAAGAGTCGCACGGTCTTCGACTGAACCAACCAGGCTACTCTTTGGTTATGACAGACTGGAACCACAAACTCAAATATAACTCGTTTACTTTCTGAAGTCTTTGTTATCAAATAAACACAGAATCTGCAGGAATGGACATCAAAGTGCAGGACAGCGAAGGGAGGCCAAGCACTCTGACTTACACACGCCGGGAGATGGGAGCTATTACATCCACCAAACCATAAGCACACTGAAACACAAGTGAAAGGAAGGAGGTCAATGCGACCCTGAGAAGGGAAGCTATCATCCTGTATTTAAGAGGAGGACACACTTGCTGCTACCTTCACTCTATTATTTAAATAATTTAAAAAATTTTAAAAATTCTTTTTATGAAAGCATCATATGACAAGTGCCCACCTCCTAGTTGAAAACTAGAACATATCCTGAAAGCTCCTGGAATCCTCTTCCCCAAGAGGAGAGCCTGTTCCTCTCTTCCTATGAGTGGGGACCACTCTCTTGCCTTTTGTGATAATCACTCCTTTGTCTTTCTTTATAGCCTTACCATCTACATCCAACCACCCCAACAACACTTGGGGTCCATTTTGGAAAACTGCACAGTAAGCACCAACCTAGCAGTCTAAGGAAAGAGCAATATTGCTGATAGTACACAGAAGGCCAGGAGAAGAGAGATGCAAACAGGGCCTCGCCTGGCTTCAGCTTCTCTGAGGATTTGTAAGAGCCTCTCCTGAACAAGCCAGAGGGCAGCTGAGAGGCCTGAGAAGCAGACTTGCTGCCTCTGGGCTGTTGTCACACCTGGAATGCCAACCAAGAACCAGACATCTGGCAGGACTGTGGTCGGGTGTGGGTTGCTCTCTGTCTTCTGTTTTTTTGTTTTTTACTGTGGCAAACTATACATAAAACTTTCCATTTTAACTGACACAGCCCTGCGGCATTAAATACATTAATGCTATTGTGCAATCCTCACTTCCATCCGTTTCCAGAACTTTCGTCTTCCCCAGTGAAACTCTGCAACCACCCCCACACCTGCCTCCTGCCCCTGGTGATTATCATATGACTTCTGCCTATGACTTTCTGTCAGGCCCCTCATGTAAGTGGAATCACAGCATATTTGTCTTGTTGTACTGACTTATGTCACTCAGCACCAGGTCCTCAGGGTTCACCCACGCTGTAGCATGTGACAAAATTCCTTTCCTTTTTAAAGCTAAATTCTATCCTGTTACGTGTATCTACCACTTTTCGTTCATCCATTCATCTGTTGATGGACACTCAGGGTATTTCCACATTCTAGTTATTGTGAATACTACTGCTAGGAATATGGGCTTATTGATAACTCTTTGAGATCCTGCTTTGAGTTCTTTGGGTATTGACCCAGAGGTGGAATTGCTGGACCACATGGTAATTCTGTTTGGTTTTCCGAGGAACTGCCCTACTGTTTTCCACAGTGGCTGCACCATTCACTCCACACTCCCGCCAGCACTGCACAGGGCTCTGATTTCCGCAGGTCCTTGCCAACACTTAGTATGCTCTGTGTTTATAATAACCATCTTAATGAGTATGAAGTGGTATCTCATTGTAGTTTTTATTTGCATTTCCCTAATGATTCGTGATGTTGAATATCTCTTCGTGTGTTTATTGGCCATTCATCTACCTTCTTGGAAGAAATGACTACTCAAGTCCTTGGCCTGTTACGGAATTAGGCTGTTTGTTTTCGCTCTTGTCGTATCTTCTATTTTTTAGTTGTGTCATACCTCCAGCTCCCTGGAATACATATTGATGGAGGAGAAATGAGCATCCTCAGAATGACCAGCAAGGAGGACACAGAGGGGAAAGTAGGGACTTCCTTAGTACACAATCAAAGTGGGAAAACAAAACAGAAAAGTATCTGGACTAGGTTCTCCCGTCTTTAGGTTGAAAAGACAGTATACTCCCCGTAGAGGTCCTGGTGGTCCCCAGCAGCCAATGTGTCTATTCTGTTCCATACTGTATCCTGCCTCACTCTTCATCTTCCTTATGGAGACTGCCTTTGTGCCCTCTGTGCACCAGATCTCCTGCTTCCTATCTTGTTCTTCCTCTCATTTTGAGGGGGCTTGTTTTCAAGTAGCCTTTAGACAAAGGGGGGAATAGGAGGCAAATATTTTGAAATGTTGCATGTCTGAAAATATTCTTATTTTATTCATTCATATACTGATGATTAGTTTCAGTTGGTATAGAATTCTAGTTGGTGACTATTTTCCTTTGGAATTCTGAAGGCATTGTTCCACTATCATTCCTGCCTTGTTTACAAGAAACCCAAAGCCATTAGTTTCTGATCCTTGCCATGTGATCTCTAGCTGCTTGTGCTACCTTTTCTTTGTCCTCAATGTTGTGAATGTTCTTAACATACTTTGGTGGGGAGCTACTGTCATTCATTTCAGGGCGCACTCTGGGTTTTTTTCAATATGAAAAATTAAGTCCTTTGTTCTCGATCCTCTACTTTTGGAACTCACAATATTTGGATGTTGACCCTCTTTTCGGTTTGCCTATTTCTATCTTCCATCTCTTTGTCTTTTGTTCTGCTTTTTGACAATGTTCCTCAAAGTTAGTTTCTAATCCTTTTCTATTAGCAAATGAAAGCACATTTCTGGGAAATAGGTTCATCATATTTGCATGCTCTACTACAATAAAGAAAAGGGCACACCTTCTGAGCAAAGGTTTCAGGCCAAGTATAAAGAGAATGGAGCCAAACATTACAAAGATCAGTGGTAGCTGTAAGACCAGGTGCATTACATGTGTATTACATGTGCAGTGTGTGGCAAAGGCTACTGTGTTCTTTTGGGTTGACTGAATAGCTAGCTTTACTCAACTGTTTTCTGCTCAAGGGAGTTGTTATAAACTTTCTTCCCTGATGACCCTGTGTTCCAACTTAAGAACAGAATTTCTCGGTAGTAACATCTTAGAATGCCTTTGTCTCTCAAAGAATTTGTCCATTTCACATACTTCAAATTTACTGGCATAAGCTATTCATAATATCCACTCACTTTCCTTTTAATGTGTGTTGAATCTACAGTGATGTTACCTTTCACCTCTGATACTGGAATTCTGTATCTTTTCTCTCTTCATCCTGACCTCTAGTCTGGGTAGGGGTTTATCAATTTTATTAATCTTAAAAAAACAGGTTTTGGTCCTGCTGATTTTCTTTGTTTTTTGTGCTTATTATTTCACTAACTTCTGCTCTGATCTTCATTATTTCCTCTCTTCTACTTAATTTGGGTTTATTTCCTCTTCTTTTCTTAGTTTCTTTGAGGTAGAACCTGACACCATTCATCTGAGGCCTTTCTTCTTTTCTACTATTGTCATTTAGTGTTATAAATTTCCCTTTTAATATTGCTTTAGCAATGCTTATAAATTTTTATGAGTTGTATTTTCATTTTCCAATTAAAGAGATGATCTAATTTTTCTTCTGATCTCTTCTTTGGCCTGCCCATTATTTAGAAGCATGTTTAGCTTCCAAATATTGGAAATTTTCCATATACTATTGTTATTGATTTTTAATTTAGTCCCAATGTGGCAGAGAACATTGCTCGTATGACTTGAATCTCTTTAAATTTATTGAAGCTTGTGTTAGGGCCCAGAATGATCTGTGCAGGAGAATGTTCTGTGTGTACTTGAAGAGAATATGTTCACAGTTCATGGGGGTGTTCTATGCATGATCAGTTGGGTCAAACTGGTTCACAATGTTCAAGTTTCCTATGTCCTTACTGATTTTCTCTCTACTTGTCCTCTCAGTTATTGAGTGAAGAGTGTTGAAATCTCTGATCATAATGGTAGATTTGTCTATTTCTCCTTACAGTTCTATCAGGTTTTTCTTCGTATATTTCAAAGCTTTGTTAACACATGCATAAACATTTAAGACTGGGTCCTCTTGATGCATCACTCTCTTTATTATTATGAAATGATATTTTTCATCCTTGTTAATATTCTTTGCTCTAAAATCTACTGTCTCATATTAATATAGCCACTTCAGTTTTTTATTTTCTTTGAATATCTTTGAATGCAAAGAACAAATAGCCATGCATATAAAACAATCATCTCTATAAATTTCGGACACAAATCATAACAGTAATACATTAACAAGTTCTGAGTGGTTAAAAAGATTTAAAAAGATGAGCTTCAGAGCAGGGAAGTATAATTCCTTAGACTGTGGCATCAGTAACAGTTGGGAACCTGACAGAAATCCAAACTCTCAAGCTCTGCTCCAGACCCACCGAATCAGACTCTCTGGGATGGGTCCCAGAAATCTGTGTTCTAACAACCACACCTGGGGATTCCGAGGCATATCAAAATTTGAGGGTCATTTCTAGCTTCTGATTGTAGGAAGAATTATTTGGATCAAAGCAAGACAAAAAATGCTTTTTTGGGTGCAAACCAAATGAAAGCTCTCTCTAGCCAAAAGGGCATTTCTACAACTCTACATTTCTATGATATTGCCCCAACCAAAGGCCCATTTTTTGTATATTATACAATAATGCTCCTGATTGAAGTGTAATAACAGATTAAGTAAGCATACAAAAAACTAAAATCCATTTTAAATAGAATCATATTTCTGGAAGGGGGAAGCATTCACTGCTTTGAGTTTTTAGCTGTGATTTTTTAAAAGTAGGAAATACTGCTCACGGAAAGATTATAATGAATTTTCATTGCACATGACTACTGAGTCTTGGGGATGAATCAAAGTTGAGTATAGCTAAAAAATTCTCTCCTCTTAAAACAACTTCGTTTTCCTTCAAGTCTAGTACAATATGTGAGTCCCTTATCTTCAGTGAATTTTCCCTACTATGTGGACAGTCTGTGTATATGATCATCTTTTGAGTGCTACCCTACACAGGGGGATTCTTCTTCCTTTCATTTAAACAGACTTCTATTCCTGAGGAGGCTCTCCACCCCCGCTGCAGCGAGGCTGTACCATTTTAAAAGCTCCTCTCAGGGGTGGGGCTGCACTCAGTCCTTCACACATATTATCTCATCTAATTCCCACTGTAACCCTGCCAGCATCTACGTTTTTCATCAGAGACAGGTAGAGCAAGTGGCCTGTGGTCCAGCTGCTGGGGTCCCTGTATGAGCTGAGCTGGCAGTTTACTCCTAGACTTCAAATCCTGGAGAATTCCCGCTGGGGCCACCCTATCTACTAAGTGGTGACTATGAAACATAAAGAATACAGAAAGGAAAAAAGGTTCATGATCTAAAAAAAAAGAAAAAAGCGTTTTCCTCTTAGTTCAAAACTTAATAGACCGTTGGACAGTAAACAAATTGGCTTATTTCAGCATACATGACATATTTCTTGGTATGAAGGGAATCCAGAGGAAGGAGAAGAAAGTTCTTACCTTGGCACTTTTAAATTGACTATATGCAAACACACACCCTCACACAAACACCCTAAGCCAAAGAAGTTCTTCTAATAAAGAGTAGTAGAAGTCATTTCAGTATATTGCCTTTCATTTAATACAGACTGGACTACATATTTGTAGTAAATATGCTTAAGTTTTATTTTTACCAGAAGTCTTTTATTTGAGCTACTACTAAAATTATACTACTTAAATTTTTTTTCACAGTCAGAGAGAGCAAGAATCACTAATTATGGTATGGAAATTTTATCATACAGCAATAATTGGGTATTATATATTTTATGTATAACTTATTAATTGATTTGAACCACTCACTAAATAAAAGTTAAGAACTTCATTTTCAGAATCACAAGAAGAAATTAGGTTCAAATTAAAGCATGAATACTATTTACCCAATTGGGATGGCCTAACTGGTGGTTTTCTCTACAAAGAATGGTAAACAGAGCTCCCATACCTCTTCTAATTTCCTTGTATCAGAACCAAAAATAATATTTAATATTTGCTTTGTTCCTTACACAAGAAATTGAAAAAAAAAAACCAAACAAACCCCAAAACGTATGCACAGAGTAGTCAGTGGTCAACAAAAGAAACTGAAAGCCTAAACCAAGAGACACTTTGGATAGAGTGGTTGGTCTTTCCTCTTTGTTCTCTATTTCCAACAGCACAAAAATGGAGGTATAGAAAAAGTGTTTCAACATGCTGATAAAAGAGTAAAAAGAATCACTTGACTTGAAGGAATTTTAACAACGTAACATTAAGGAGAACAGAGGCTGTAAAATAAAACCAAAAAGTATGTCCACAAGAACTTGAAGAAGTCAGGGGAAAAAAACAACAACAAAAAATAAAACAGACAAATGCTCACAAATTGGACAATCGTGTGGAATCATTGACTTGGTCTGTTGTCATTTCAAATGAACTCCTCTTAAAATATGTGATTTATATGTGAACATTTACACAGCTCTTATCTATGATTTCAAAGGTGATCAGTTCAAAGCTTAATGAATTTTCCTGATATTGAATTGTTAAACCTTTGAAATCTTATAGTTCAGTAATGTACTATTAACTTAACATTTAAGGAAAGCTGTATGATCTAGAGAAAATTCAATCTCTTCTGATGATTAAATTTCAGTAATTGAACATAAAAACATTTGGAACAAAAAGGGCTGTATAAATGAACTGTCAGCATATATTACAACATTACAATGTTGCTTAGGTAAGAAAACGCTCCTTGAAGAAGTTGGCACAATGATCAGCCAATTGGAAAAACAGAGGAAGTAAGCTATCACTGAAATAACGAGGAGGAATTCCATTAAGGCTCCAGGCCAGGTATGTGAAGGAGGTGTGATTGATATGCTGGACTTGGAGATTAACTGTGTGGGACATGCTGAGGCCGTGCCTATATGCATCGCACATAAAGCTGTATTTGGTATCAAAGTCTGACTGAAGAGGCGTTTACAGAGTCATTGCTCTTGCAGTCTTTTCTTTTAATGGCTGAGGATTTTTGTTGCGGCCGTGGTGTCAGCAAGGGCATTTGCACAAGGGAAAAAAAAACAGAGTCGTGGCCAGAGTTAGTATCATATAAAGATGTGATTAGTGTTCACTTTTAGTGTCAACAACAATTTAAAATGCCACATTTCATACAAAGACAGGGATGACAATGGCCATGAGCTCATCAAGTCCCTATGTTCCTATCAGTAGGTCCCTTTGGGTATTGCTAATAAACGGTAAGATTTTAGAAGCCAGACTAATGACATGATAGAAAAACAATGTTAAAAATTTGATATTTACAAGCATGGGCATATGGAAGAAGTCATTGTTTTGAAGCTGCTTCTAGAATTGCCACAGAGCATTGGAATCTAGCTCAAGTTAACAGAACATCCTTGAAATATTCAAAGAGTTAGCTCTGAGTATATATTTCTAGTGCAAGTGACCTTGGGATGGAATAGAGGTTAGCTGAATGGATTTCAATATTCTGTCCTTAAAACCTTCTTTCTGGAATAGAACTGAGGCCCTGGAAACCTACCACAGTAGACCCTGTTAATGGATGGCTTTTCATTACCTAAATTCTGATGCAGTGAGGGTTAAATGATGTTTTACTAAACCCACCTAGTGCTTGTGATGGAAATGTAATATGTGAGTCTGTCAAGTGGATGATACTCCTGGTTATAGGCACCCAAGTTACAGCACATTAGAAGAAATGACCACCCTGGGGTCCCTAGTTCTGTTCCCTGCTCCCTGTGTCACCCTGGTCCATCGCTCCATTCTCTGTTAACTAAACATTTAAAAACTAGGCACACTGGAGGTTGTTTCAATTAACTGCAAAGTTTTCTCTAATAAAATAAGGATTGATGACTGGCCCCGACAGAGGTAAAGGAAATAACCTAAAGGTATTTACTTTTTCATACCTTATTCATTATTTAGTAAGGTTACATCATAATTACATTCATCTTCTTCAAAGACCAAATTCAGATAGACACATTCTAGTCTCATGGGCAAAAGGAAGCAGGGCTGTAGGCACTCTCAGAAGAGTCCCTATTATCTGAATCCACACCAGCAACTGAGATTACAGGCGATTTTTTAAATGTTGCTTTGCTTTGCTTATCCTTTTAAAGAACTACATCCCTACGCATTTAAAATAACAATCTGTTCTAAAGTTATCAATCAATTTAATGTGAATTAGAGGCATTGACTATCCTCTGGACACAATTCCATGTACTTAAAAGATGATGGTCCACCCTCAAGGAGTTTACAATCTAATTACCAAGGGGTCTGGGAGACAAGTGCAAAGTATAGGGAGGTTCAGTAAGGGCAAAGATCTGAAAGAGTATTAAAGATATTTAAAAAACATGTTTCTGGATAAAGCTGACCTCTGCAATGAGATTCAAGAAGCAATAGAACTATGAAAGTAAAAGATAAAAAGAAGGCTGTCCAAAATGAAGAGGAGAGAACAAAGTAGTTAGGAAAGCCCAATGAAAATCAACTGGTATGGCCAAAGCCTAAGAGGCTGTCAAGGAGATGGGGGAATAACATTTAGGATCTTGGTTTCTTCTTTTTTTTTAGGTTTTTATTTATTTATTTGACAGAGAGAAACACAGCAAGAGAGGGGAGTGAGAGAGGGAGAAGCAGTCCTCCTGCCGAGCAGGGAGCCCGATGCGGGGCTCGATCCCGGGTCTCCAGTATCATGACCTGAGCCGAAGGCAGTCGCTTAACCAACTGAGCCACCCAGGCGCCCCTTGGATTCTTCTCTTAAGGAGTCTAGACAGAAGGAAAAAATGGAAGCCATGCTCTTTCTATGGGCAACTAATCTGAAACTATGTCAATTAAGTACAGAATACATTGTCTTATCGGCTGTGGGAACTCAGTGAGCACAGGAAACCTGTGTTCCAGCTTTGGAATCTCCAGAGCCTCCCATTAGCAAATGCCCAAATTCTTTCTGAGTACATAAGTAAATGGACAAGTAACTAAATTGACTAAAGGTAAATGTGAAAACTTTAACATTACTATTGGTTTATTTTTTCATACCAGTAAGTTCCTATGTGACTTATTTCAAGTGAACAAGCACATGAAAAATTCAATGGGATTTTCTTTTCTCCACATGATTTCCTTTCTAAGTTGCTCAGAAGATCATATATACAGAAAAATATTAACAAATACTATATGAGTTAATGCCACAGACTTGTACTGGAGACTGTTTTTGCATATTATCAACTAGATCTTTATATGAAAAGCAAAGGAGGTATTTTGCCAAAGATAATATCTAATAGTAGAAAATCTTTTTCCTATCAGTTTTCCTTAAAAATATCAACTCTTCATATCTGCTTTTAGAAGGATTGTTTTACATTAGAAATGCAACAAAATCTCTTATAATGTTCATAGAAATCCATATCTAATACTCCAGAATTTGCCCTCCTCTTTGGCCAATGAACTCTTGGAACCAGGGCGGGGTGGGGGGGGCGTTGATAAGTGCAATAGGCTCTTCTCCTCCTTCTGATGGCATTAGTCAAGCAAGGAAATATTTTAATAAAATTATGATTTAGGAAAACTCTTGTTCATCAGGCCGCCAAGGCTATCCGTAGATCAGTTGGGAAATGATGCAAAGAATTTCCTTCTGAAAGGGGTCTCCAGAAATTACTTCTGGGAAGGAGCTCAGGACTCAGTGGCCATTATTAACTCTGGTGAGTGGTAGGAATGGAGAGGCTAGTAAATGTGTCTTGACACATGAAAAAGAGGAAATCTGGTGTTTCCTCCCCCAACTAAAAACCTCTGCTCATCACTGGACATTAATAAAGAGGTGAAAGAGATGACTTGTGAGTTTGCTGTAATACTAGAGGGAACTCCCAAACACAGCAGTGATTATGGATGAAGAATTTACCTTTCTCCCCTTTCATATAAACACACAGGAGTGACCTTCTATTTGCTAAAGAGGTGATAGAAGATCTTCTGGTTTGTTTGTTTGCCTAGTGTCCAACTCTTGACTTATCCTGCTATACTCTGCAACTCGAAGAACACTTTTCCTACAAACCACCCCTATAAGGGACATTGGTGCATCTGGATAGCTTTAAGTATATCTATACAAGGCAATATTGTGGTAGTATTATCAACGTTGAACAGTGGTTTAGATAATCCCAGATCAAATTAGCTTGATTCAGGTCAACAATTGATACTGCAAAAGAAAATAAAAATTTGGGATCCAAGAGAGGAGAAGTTAAACTTCATTTTAAAAAGAGAATATAAGTTGTCATTAGATACAACCTATATATAACATAAAAATTTATGTTTTATAATGAATCATAACCTACATTAGCCAATCGTAATGAAATATTTGGGAGACTCAGTGATTCTGAAATACAAAATTTTCTTACCTAATTTGTTTGGTTAAAAAGTCAGTTTATCATAAACAAAAACCATTTTGAATGGTTCATGTATTTAATCCAGGCAAAACAGCTTCAGTTTTGTGGCACAGTCTGTTCGCAGTAAATATTACGAAATATTTGTGTGATGAATGAAAATTTTACCATAATTACTTTTTGTCTCTGAAAGCACAACAGAGCAATGTACGCATACTCTTCCATAGAGTATAAACATTGAAATTACTTTTATTTGTAAATATAACTTCAAATTCCAAATAAAATGATGGGACCAAAATTAGAAAACTATATATATGCTTTTGAATATATATTATTTAACATGTACAACATGCACATGTAGTTTGTATTTTTACAGTGCTTTTGATATCAGTTGTGAATATTCAAAGGTAAAAAATGTTCACATTTCCTATTTACAAGACCAAACTTATTAGGAAATAGCTTTTGATTACACAGAAAGCAGCATTTTTGTCTCTGCTAGTCAAAGGAAACAAAGCTGAGTAAAAGAAATAAAGCTATAGTAAATTGCTCCAAGGCAAAGGTAAAATGACCACCCAATTAAGCTAAAACTTTAAAAATCACCTTGAGGTTAAATTGGGAAGAAATATGAGGAAAAGGGCAATTAAAGATCAGTCTTTTAAATTTGAGGTCTCCTCACTGACAATGAAAGATTCGGTTACTTAAACTGTTTTTCGTTATTTCATTTATGAGTTGCTTTTAACGGTATTTCATTCCTCAACAGAGGAAATAAGGAATGCTCTTAAAAAAAAATAGCTATACCAGGCTATCAAAATCTTTGCTAAGAAAAATAAACTAATCAAGATTGATCTCCTGGGTTTCTCAGAAGTTCACCAATTCCAAATGTTCACTTAAGTTTCAAAAGGGAAGAAAACAAAAAACTTCTCTATAGTAAAATGCTTAAAAACTTGTTTAGGGGAGGACTGGGATTGGTAAATCATATTTTGTAAAGTGCACTTAATTATAATTTTTAAAAGTACGCATCTATTTTCTATTCTGGAAACGAAGCTTCTGTTCTCCATTACTAAGAAGTACAGATCAATTTTGTCTACCAATTCTTGATAATCTTCTAGAATAGTTTTTCCAAGAAAAGGCTGAATGTGCTTTGGCAATACTTTGGCAGATGGATTGTTTTTTCAAATTTATTATTTTTTTTTAAACCTAACAGCAGTGTAACCACTAAATATGTCTACAAGCAAATGAAAGGGAGACTCCCTTTACATTAAAGCACACTGGCAAGTTATTTCTTTTTCAAGAAGTCTTTAATATTATTTAATGAGAGAGCAAGTGAAAATGATAAAATTGGTTTTATTTAATAAACCAATTTTATTTAATAAACCAAAAAATTGGTTATTTCCCTTTGTTTCAAAATTCTCTTTCCACTTCTTTCAAAATCCACTAAAAAGACAGAGTTTGCCATAAACATCACAGAAATGGGATGAATAAATAGTTAAGTATGGCTGAGGGCAGCCTTAATCTAATGTACCATTGTCTTCAGCTAATCTCTCCTGGGTTAACAATCTGAGTTTAGCCACTTCGTGATGAATGAAGGGTGTGAATGACCTGAGTGTTTCAGCCCATAAAACAGGCTTAGGGAAATAAAAGTTGCAAATTTGATCGCCAGCTTTAGACTGGCCATCACTGGTGATACAGCTATGGTTTGAACAGAGACTAAGAGTTTTAAACGAATTGTCTAAGTGCAATATTAGGTAATGAAACGCAAATAATTTACATTTAAAGTACCTTTTACCCTAAAGCAGTGCACTATAGGCAAGATTTGCTGTTACCTACTGAAATTCATCTAGCTCTGAACTGAAAGGTGGCAACCTAATTGTCAGAGGACTCACTGAGGCTCAGAGTTTTATAGACTCAGTTTTACAGAAGTTTCTCGGGAGCATTAACATGTAGTCCCATTAAGCCAAAAAAGACTCCAGTTGTTAACAGCAGTAGGTCTATTGTTCAAGAAGTACATTTCTCAAGATTCATTATTGGGGGGGGGGGGATCCTTTGTGCCATTCTGCATATAATATCTTCTCAAAAAGACATCTGCAGTTTAAAAAAATTCCACCTACTTTTACTACTACAACCTTTGTTCATTTTCCCCAGTTCTCTGCTCTGACTTAAAAGTCATTTCCTTAAGAAAACAGATGACAGACAAGTTGAGTGACTGATTACATTGTGCCATCACTTTGTTTTTCTCAGAGGCCTCGGTTTAAGAGGATGGATGTTAGTGTAAATGACAGAAAGGGGAGCTTCGCATACGATTTCACTTCTGTTCAAAGACAAGCTAACGTGACCTCACTGCGGTGCAATCAACGTGACAAATGGACGCCGTGCAACCCCCTGCCTCCCACTGAAACCCGAGAGGCTGGTTTACCCAATATTCTTCCTGTACATGGAAAAAGACTTCATGCTGCTAGGCTGTATAATGGGTTGATCTGATAATTCTTTGCATGTAATGAAATTTGATAATATGGAGGTGAAATGCATCTCAAAGAATGAAGCAAGTTCAGGAACTTATAAAACGACACATAAGTCCTTCAAAACCTGAACAAACAGAAAAAGGGACTGCGCAAACTATGTCGAGAAACTATAGCAGTTCTCATGCTTAACTCTGCAATCAATTAGAGATATATGGCTTTTACTTACAATGACTAAAAGATCATAACTCTAAGGAGTATGGTTCTATTTCAACAATTCAATATAATCAGTAGGCTGTGGTGTGCCTTATCTTTACCATCAGATTTTGCCAGCCTCAGGTCTTTACCTCAAGAATTTTACGTTACTTTATTCTGTTGAATTATTTCCCTGGAAGCTTAATATTTTTCCTTTTAAAGTGGCAAATATCTTAAAGAATTTGTAAATACTGTCATGCAAAATTGATAAAGATTTGAACATATCTTCAACTGGCTACGGACACAAAAATCACAAAAATCAGGGCTTCGTAAGGAATAGACACTTCAGCTTTAAGGTCATAGTACGAATCCTTGCTTTTTCCAAGTATAAATGTTTAGATAAATTATTTAAGAAAGAAATACATGGTATCGTATATGCTGCAGGCAAGGCTGGTTTCAAATCCTCTGTAGTAAAACTGTCTATTGGTATTAATGCTTGCAAAGAAATACCATGAATGTAAACTGCAATCAGAAGCAGTTTTAACACATGTAAATGTTGAATGAGGTAGAATTTTAGTCTTATGTTTACTTTGCTGTTGTCACAAATAAAAAAAGCACTTATGAAAACATTTCATGCTGAAGTGAATGGATTTCAACAGCTGCTGATTTGGTGACATGGAGAACCCCAATGGAGACATCCTGCTGAATTAACGTTTTGGAAATGTTAAAAAGAAACTTCAAACAGACCTCGTTTAGCAGGCGGTCAAAGATTTTGCTCAGTGGGGATCATGTGAAGGCTAGCAGAGCAGTCACTCAGCCATGAATCAGACTTGTCAATAGTTGCCTATTTTCTCAACAGGTGACTCAAAGAGGCGCACAGCCTATCTCCCCTAACATTTCTGTGTGTACTTGTGCAGAAAAAAATTATCTTAGACTTCTCTGGCATTATTTAGGAAGGCACAGCATGCACAAGTGGGGAAATTGTGATTGAAGGCGTTTGAATATATTTTAATTAAAAGTTATACTTTTCTTCAATAAAAAATTACGCTGTACTTAAAAATCTACTGATTTTCAAGCAAACTTTCATTCTAAGTTAGAAATCGGGGACAAATTCAGCCAGAATTATGAAACAGGAAGAAATCTTGGCGATGCCACAAATTAAATTCCCATTTTACAGTTGAGGAAATTAAGGCCCACAAAGATCTAGTAGAGATTTAAGTAATTTGCCAAGGATCACATATTTATTGATTGATGTGTTAGATAAGAATGCCCATCTTCTGACTCCTGGGTTCAATATGATTATACTTGTCCTTAAGAAATAAATCAGAACTAGGCTTCATTTAGCAATGTAAAAGTACTAAAGGAAAGACACCACTAAACCGGGCAAGATCTCATGGTTCAGTGTTTTTCTGATTTAGCATGTTTTAATTTTTTTTTTCTTTAAACTTGCCACAGAGAGATAGAGTTAACGGAAAATTCCTTCCCCACATTACCAAGACGTGGGGGTGGAACGGGGTGGGGTGGGGTGTGTGTGTGGGGGGGGGGGGGGAAAAGGGGGCCAGTACCAAGCTTTGTTTTCAACTCTCAACATTTAAGAGTTTAGTACAAATACAGAGTACAAAAATAATACAGCATTTCACTGTTACTGATTCAGACTGGCATTGTAAAGTGTGCAATACAAGCTACTATTAAGTCAGAAAATTACCAGGTATCCATTAAATGAGCCCAGACTACTTTCTATTGTTCAAGGATTTTTTTTAGTTGTTTTTGAAAGCCGAAGTACAGAGTTCAGTGAGAGTTCTCAGAGGTGCCTCCCCACAATCATAGCTGTGCTTCTTAGCTTAGTTAGCCCCACCTACTGCTCCCTTCAACACACAGTCATTACCAGCCAATGCTAAAGCAGAATCTGAATGCTTAGTAAATCACCTCATACTGGCAAGATATTTCCCAGAAAAGTACCCTGTTAAAAATACTTTCTACACAATTCAGAGATAAAAATTAGTAAGAAACTTAAGTAAATGTCAGTCCCATAAACATATATACACAACCAAAGACACAAACCTCCCAGAGCCTGAGCTCACTAATTCCTGTTATTGAAATTTACCTTTTAGAAGTTTAACTCTTCATATCACAAGGAAATGCAAAGGAAATCTAATGCAAAGGCTGATGGGAATGTAAAAGACAGACTGGGCTTTTACATCAAAATGAAAAATGCTCTTATTCTTTGATCCAGAATGCCCACATACAGAAACTAACCTCTAGGAGATAATTCAACAAGTGGAGAAAGATATACGTGCAAGGATTTTCATGGCAGTATTTTTTATGGTAGCACAAAGTTGGAAATTAAATTAAATTAAAATTGAATTAAGTTGGCAAGAAAATAAAGATATATATATAAACACTAGCATATATGCAGCTGTTTAAAATGGTCATCTAGTTAATATAAAGCTACAGTAACATCAGCATAAGGACTGGCAAAGTCCTTATGATTAATAGAAGACAATAGACAGCCGAGAAGTAGACCCACACTTACTTGGTCATTTGACTTTCAACAAAACACCCAAATCATCCAACTGTATTAGGATTCCTAACTGAATGCTACATGTGAAAATAAACAAACAAACTAAACACCACAACTCCTTGTTCTCACCACACACAAAAATTAACTTTAGGTCTATCATTGACCTAAATATAAAAGCTATAAAGCTATAAAACTTCTTGATGAAAACACAGAAGAATAACTTCATGCATTGGGAACAGCAAAAGTTTCATAAAAGATAGAATTTGACTCCCTCAAAATTTAACACTTTTTCTCATAAAAATACATTGGTCAGATGAATAAGGAAGCCACAGAATAAGAGAAACTATTTTCAAAGTATATATAACAAAGGATTGGTATCTAGGATATATAAAGAACTCCTATAACTTGATAATGAAAAGACAAATGACCTACTTAAAAATGGGCAAAAATTTGCAGACTCTTCACAAAGTAAGATATGTGAATGACCAATAAACACATAAAAAGTAGTCAACATTGTCATCAAGGAACAACAAATTAAAGCCATAATGGGACACCATTACACACCCACCAGCATGGCTAAAATTAAAAGGACAGCACAAAATGTTGGCAAGGATGTACAGTAACTGGAGCTCTCATACATCATCGGTGGGGCTGTTGAATGGTGTCCTACATAAAATATATACCTACTCTATGATCCAGCAATTCCACTTCTAGGGATTGATCCAAGAGAAATGAAAACATGTCCACAAAAGACTGTACAAGAATGTTCACAGCAGCTGTATTCACGGTAGAAAAAAACTGAAAACAATTCAGGTGTCTATCAAAAGAAGAATGAATAAACAAATTGTGGCATATTCATAGAACAAAATATTATTCAGCAATAAAAAGAAATAGACTACAGATACACAACAATGTTAAGTAAAAGAAGCATTACACAATGGTGTATACTATGAGTTCATTTATATAAAATTCTGGAACAGGCAAAAATAATATACCAACAGAACAATGGTTGCCTTTGAGGGTGGTGAGTGCTGGGATTTACTGAAGAAGGACATGAGGGAAGCTTCTGCAGTGATGGGAATGTTTCCATCTTGATGGGGTTTGAGTCACACAGGCATATGGTCAGAACTTGTCACCTAATACACTTAAGATTTGTGCAATTGTATATTTATTGTATAATTTATTTATTACATAATTTATTTATTGTATAATTTTACCTCAAAAGAGAAAAGAGGAACCATAAACAAATACTAAGTTAATGACGTGAATGTTAAATTACTGGGGTGGGGGAGACACCTGGATGGTTCAGTTGATTTAGTGACCAACTCTTGATTTCCACTCAGGTCATGATCTTGGGGTCTTGGGTTCAAGCCCCAGGTCAGGCTGGATGTGCTCAGCACAGTCTGCTTGAGATTCTCTTCTTGTCCTTCTGCACAACCTCCCACCCGCTCTCCAAATAAATACACAAATAAACAAACAAATAAAATATTTTTATAAATTACTGGGTTTGGGATGGATGTTTACTTCCTTCTTTGAAATGCATCCCCCCAAAAGATAGATGAATAGAGATGCTGAAACAGATAAGTGATGAAGCAAGTATAGTACTCAGAATGTAGGTGATTTACAAGGAGCATGTATAATTTTTCAATGTAACATTTTCCTGCACTGACATTTTACCTCTATTAACAGATACTTCTTTCATCTTTGTATAAAGGAAGTTAACTTTTCCTAAAAGAAGCAAGGGTTGAATTATTTTCACAACCATCTATGGCAAATGTCAAAAGAAGGTAGAAAATACAACTAGTTCCGTCTGGTCAGGTTTTTGAATACTGAAGTCCATCACCTTTTGGAACAATATGAAAATGCAGTGACCGTTATGCCACCCTCTATTTAAAAACCTCTGATAGGACTCAGAGCAAAGAATCTTTTAAAAATGATCTAGATTAACAATAAACTGTAAGCCACTTATATTTTAATTAGAAATATAAAGATTACTGAGACATGTTATCTTAAGTTTTAATGGAAAGCTCTATCAACAAATAACATTTCAAATCTTGTAGACTGCTGGTTGATATGCATGCAGAAGGCAAAGCAACATTTTTCCAATTGCATTGCACCAAAAAATAGAGATGAACCACAAGATACTGTAGAATCCTCCAGAGCCATGTATAATAATAACATTTTATTATAACCTCAGAGCACCTTTACCATATATTCAGATTAAAAACCTAAATTGTGCTCCTATTTCTGAACAAGTGTACTTCATTGATAAAAAGAAGAGATTACGCTCTTATTTTCTGGTTATGACTTTTATTGGCAATAAAAACAATAAATCTACTTTGTGTCACATTCTGGGATTGGGTATGACCCAAAATACCATACAAGGAAACTGATGTAATAGAAGTGTACTGGTCTCTTTAGGTAGTTTAAGTGTCAAATATATTACTATATATAAAATTTGATGATATTTAGGTGAGTGTGCTTATGGTATTCAGTAACTTACAGATACTATATTAACTATGATACTTCATATAACCACATAACAGACCCCTGAAGGACTTCTTCATTCTGCTGCATAGAACAATGTGCTTTTTCCTCTCAGTTACATAAATTCTAGTATCATAGGTCAATAAAGTAAAAGTCTGTCATTTAATTGGAATTGAGAATTTTTTTAACAGTTAGTGGGTATAAGAGATGGTCAAAAGGTTAAGTTTATTTTAATCATTTACATTTTCTTCTGATGAGTTATTTTAAAAAAAACATGTTATCAGTTACTTTACTATCTGATTTCTTTATCTAATGTCATCTTTATTTAATGTCATATTATAGTTCCTCAGTTGTCAAATAAAATGTCAATAAAAATTCACACTTTTTTCATTACTTAATTTAGCCACATTTAAAGACTGGGTGTTTTGGGGCGCCTGGGTGGCTCAGTTGGTTAAGCCGCTGCCTTCGGCTCAGGTCATGATCCCGGAGACCCGGGATCGAGTCCCACATCGGGCTCCCTGCTCGGCGGGGGGCCTGCTTCTCCCTCTCTCAGTCCCCCTGCTTGTGTTCCCTCTCTGGTTGTGTTTCTCTCTGTCAAATAAATAAAATCTTTAAAAAAAAAAAATAAAGACTGGGTGTTTTAAAGTAAGTCATAAACTACGAGGGGGAATAATTCCCAAAACTCAATATATATGTGTATAGTTAACATTAATTCTTTGGTTTATCTAATGAAAAATGTGATTGTAAAATAACAATGATTAAAATATCTCAGAAATTATGTATACAAACAAGTATTGTCTTATTAATATTCATCTGGGACAGCAATAATTAATATAGTTGTGGAATTCCATGTTGGAACTGTCTTTCACAAGACTGCATGAATGTGTGTGTTTTCTCTCTCTCTCTCTCTCTCTCTCACACACACACACACACACACACATACACACACACACACACACACACACACACACAAAGTTGCCTTCCTTTATGACCACAATTTCAGGCACAATATTCCTTAGGTGACATCTCCAAATGACTTGTGGTTATTCCTAAGAATCAAAGCCACCACAAAAAGTGATAAGTTGCTATCAAAAGAATGTTTGGAAAAATCATGAAGACATTTCTGAAAGTGGAAACTTAAACATATCACTAAAATAAACATACACTGCCTCCCAAGGTGCAAACGTGGCCACTGTGGAGGAACCAATACTTAGATATACATGCTCTGGAATGTGTGTGTCCACATTTGAAGGAAGGATGCCAGAATGGAAAGAACTTTGTTGGCATCAGAAAGCCTGGGTTTGAGTGTCAGCACTGTCATTTTATAAGCTGTGCAAGTTTGGGTAAGTGCTTTCATTTTTGGGGGTTTCAATTTATTCATCTTTAAAAGAAGAGTTGATCTAGAAATACAATGTGGGCTACATATGTAATTTTTATAGCCACAGTTAAAAGGAAAGAGAAACAAATGAAATTAATTTTAATAATATGTTTTTACTTAGCTAAATATTACCATTTCAATATTTAATCAATAAAAATCATTAATGAGATCTTACACTTTGGGAGGGTAATTAAGTCTTTGAAATCCAAGCATATTTTGTACCCATAGCGCATATCCAGTTTGGACTAGCCACCATTCAAATGCTCAGTAGCTACATGTGGCTAATGGTTAACATATTGGACAGCAGATCCAGACAGCTGCTAACAGTTCTTTCAGTTTTAAAAACTCTATTATTCTTCTATTGTCAAAATTAATATATTAATAGAATTCATACAAAATTCAGCTAAGGATATGAAAATTATAGATTAAATATTTTCATGGGAGGTCTACTTTTATCAGCAAAGATTCATTAATTTCCTATCTTATCTGGATGTGGATGATTTTTCCTAACATTGAACAATCATTAATAAGTAAAGAACTGGCAGCTATCTTCTGAATTCAACCCCAGAGAGTAGATAATTAATCTATTAAGTTGGTTTATGTCTATTAAATAATTGCCAAGTCTCCATTTCATATTATCTGATGCAGATTTGGCCTACATCTAAGCTTAAGTCTTTAAGTAATCCTAAGAACCTAAGACTGTTTTCAAATGAATAAACATTCAAAGTTACTCCTACAGTGAAAAACCTATTTAATTTCTGCTTTGTGTCCTTCAGTCTAAATAAAATGAAAAGTCTAAATGCTATGAAATAGTTTTTATATTAGTGTACCATACCACAAGCAAATCAATATTCAGTAATAGATATTTATCAATTCTTGGCAGCTTATGACTGGAAAAGGCCATGCTCATTAAAACAGATGATGTTAGATTTTAATAAAGAACAATGGACAAACCATTAGCTATGTTATATACCTTAGTAATTTAAAGACTGGTGTAGAACCTACTTGCATCATAGGACAATACCTCAATTATCAATTACACTTGCACCAAACCCCTACAAGTTACTTATCTCCAGGTACAATTGTACATCATCTCAAATAGCTTATGAGTTTGTTATACCAAACTATACAAAAATTATATGAAGCTACTCTATGACCCAGCAATTGCACTACTGGGTATTTACCCAAAGATACAGATGTAGTGAAAAGAAGGAGCATATGCACCCCAATGTTCATCGCAGCAATGGCCACAATCGCCAAACTGTGGGAAGAGCTGAGATGCACTTCAACAGAAGAATGGATAAAGAAGATGTGGTCCCTATATACAATGGACTATCATGCCTCCATCAGAAAGATGAATACCCAACATTTGCATTAACATGGATAGAAGTGGAGGGGATGATGCTAAGTGAAGTAAGTCAAACAGAGAAAGTCAATTATCATATGGTTTGACTTATTTGTGGAGCATAAGGAATAGCATGGAGGACATTAGGAGAGGGAAATATGAAAGGGGAGAAATAGGAGTGGGAGACGAACCACGAGAGACTATGGACTCTGAGAAACAAACTGAGGGTTTTAGAGGGGAGAGGGGTACAGGGATGGGTTGGCCTGGTGATGGGTATTAAGGAGGGCACCCATTGCATGGAGCACTGGGTATTATATGTAAACAATGAATCTTGGAACACTACATCAAAAACTAATGACATACTATATGGTGACTAACATAATAAAAATAGTAATAACAAAAAAATTTGATGAAGGTACTCTCTGACATGACTATAATCTTTAGAACCTTCTTTTTCCTCTCAAATTTATGAGTAACGGCACACTCAAGTGTTTCTGCATCATTATAAACCACTGTATAATAGAAATCTTATTTTTAAAAGTTAATAAAACATCTCACATGCTTTGTCAAAATACAAGAGGTCTTTCTGAAAAAATCTCTAAAATGTATTTCAAAATGATATATAGTGAAAGCTAATATTAATATTTATAGGGGATAGCATAACAACATATTTGATCCCTTAATAACTAGCATAAAATATGTTGTGCTTGTAAAATTGCCTATAAGATAAAATCATGTTATCTGAGGTCAACTTTCTACATGATCTGCATTATTTAAGGAGCATTCAGCAGAGCCAGCACAATACACAATCCTGTCTCATTTCTGAAGAAAAAGGTAAATATTTATCACAGAAGCCACTGAAAAGAGTAATAAAGGTAAATTTAGGGAAACTCTTAATGTTATGTGGCCCATGCTTACTGTACTGTCTGGCACTTTGGATTTGTTCAATGTTTGTTGCGTGAACGGCCATAGAAGATACACACTGTACAATATATTTGTGTGCACACACTGTGGCCTGTATTCATTCTATAAATAAGTAAATATACACAATACATGTACTACATAGTTACATTTTTAGAAAAGATTTTATTTATTTATTTGCCAGAGAGATGGAGAGAGAGCACAAGCCGGTGAAGCTGCAGGCAGAGGGAGAAGCAGGCTTCCCGCCGAGCAGGGAGCCCGATGTGGGACTCGATCCCAGGACCCCAGGATCATGACCTGAGCTGAAGGCAGACGCTCAACCAACTGAGCCACTCAGGCACCCCCATGTCTTTTTTTTTATTTTTAACTAGAGAAATCTGTTAGTAAGAACTTTTAATTTGCTTTTGAAGTCTGAATCTTAGCTCTCCATCTGGGTGACACTGAAACTCGAATCTTGGGGTGCCTGAGTGGCTCTGTTGGTAGAGTATGTGGATCTTGATCTTGGGGTTCTGGCTTCAAGCCCCACGTTGGGTGTAGAGATTAATTAAAATAAAATCTTTAAAAAATTTCAAATCATTTTCCTGCTTTCTTCCATTAAGAACTGCATTCAGTCATCAAGTATTTATGTAACCTGCACTATGAAAGGTATGGGATTGATATAAGGAGAATAAATGTATCATGAAAACAAACAGACCAATAATTATGTAAACAAAGGAACTGCTATTTGGGGAGATTAAGGAACTTGCTCAAAGTAACCCAACCTGTTGAGGACAATAACAAGGTGTCAAATCTCAATCTATATGTCTTCTAACTACCCCAGGAAACATAAACCTAGAGCTGGTTAGGGGGTGTGATGGTTAACTTCATGTGTCAATGTGGTTGGACTGTGGTACCAAGTTGCTTGTTCAAATACCAGCTCAGATGTTGCTATAAAGATATTTTAGAAATTTAATTAATATTTATACATCAACTGACTTTAAGTTAAGGAGAATATCCTCGATAATGTTGGTGGGCCTTATCCCATCAGTTGAAGATCTTAAGAGCAAAATCGTTTCCCAGAGAAGGAATTCTGCCTCAAGACCATAATATAGAAATCCTGCTTGAATTTCCATACTACCAGTTGCCCAATAGGTTTCAGACTAAAGATGACAAAACTCTGATTACGTTTCCAGCTTGCTGACCTGCACTACAGATTTTGGACATCTCAACTGTGTGAGCCAATTATTTAAAATCTCCCCCACATATAAACATATATGTGTATATATATGTTTGGTTTTGTTTCTATTAGTTTTTTTTTCTCTAGAGAACCTTCACTTATACAGGGAGTCATAGCAAATGGAAATTGGGAAGGCATCAAAATGTGAACAATAATGCAATTCATGGACGTGGATAGGACACAAAAGGAACCAAGATAGCAAGGATAAAACTTAAGTTTTAAGTACAGCACTTAAGGAGCCCTCAGAAGACAAGAAGTCAAAAGGAAAAGATTAAATCAAGGCAAAAGAGGGTTTCACAAGGAGGGAAGCAATATTGCAGAATGGTCGGCTAGGATGAGGGATGAGCTTAGAACCTCATATTTGGCAATCGGTAGGCCATTGGTGACCATGGCCAGGGCAACTGTAGTGGTGACTGGGATAAAAATCATACTGTATTCCTTTGCATTATCTACAAATAAATAAGAGGTAAGTGGAAAAACTTTGGCAATTGAGAAAAGGAAGAATATAATATAATAGCTCAAAAAGGAAGGTATAATGGAGGGAAAAGTTTTAGAATGTGGGGGATACTTGTAAGCTGGAGGAGAGAAGACACTAGAGAAGAAGATAAAGGCAGATGGCAAGTGTTGGGAAACCAAGTCCCAGAAGAAGTAGAATATCCCAGAAGATGGACCCTAGACCACAGAAGTAGGGGTAACTCTAATCCGAAGTGTAAGACTTTTTAGTGTCAGGCAAGCAGTGTTTAGGTAAGGGACAAGTGGTTTTATGGATTGCTCTGAAGCTCGGGCTCCATGTCTTATTTTATTTACCCTTTATTTTCTCAGAGAATTTAGAGGTGAGGTTATGGTTAAGAGTCATTAGTAAATAATACATATGTGTCTAGTTCTATAAGGGATTCAAAAAAGCATGAGACCCATTCTCTGCCAGTCTACCTGTCCAGCTAATATGGCCTCGTATATATTGAGTCACTAAACAAACAAACAAAAGGTTTTAACCATTCCTAGTATTGGGTTATGGAGTATATTGTGGGAAACCTTTAGCCAAACATACTAATCTCTACCAGTGATCAGGTCCTCTGCCTTTCATCATTTGTACATTTTTTTTTTAATAGAAGATGAAAACAAGATTTCTGATACACACCTTAGTTATAATTCCAATTATAAAAATAACTACACAATCTTAATGGTAACAAGAAGAGATCTCAATTGTAATGTAAGAACATAATAAAATAGCACAGTACATCTTAATCTTATTATGCTCAAATATTTAGAAGACTTAAGCTTGAGGTCTTGTGATCAACAATTCTTTTATTATTTTCTTAGCTGTGAATATAAAGTGATTATACAAATAGTCCGTGATATTTTTTCCTTAAAATATAAAGAAATTTGCACAATTTTCTCACTTTTACTAAAGTAGGAGATGGGTAGTTGGAAGCTAAAATCTTTAGGCTCTCCAGTGATGCATTAACTAAACCAAAAGGACAACTTTACTCATTTCAAAATGTTTTATTATAACAGCAATCTTCGAAGGCAAACACAAAAGATTCTACTATGCTTAGATTTTAAAACATAAATAACCAATTTAATGCATCACTAATGATGTACAATGGATGTCTTCTTGTAGTACGAGTTCAAATAAGAGACTGATGTAATCTGCCAGATACTTCAAAGTAACTAATTTGGTAATAAGAAAACACCCTTTTGTGCAAACTTTCTGATTAAAAAAAAAACTATGGAAACCTTCCCAGTTGGATATTTACTAAATAAAAGTGTTGAACTCTCATTAAAATGCTGTTTAATAAAAAGAGAACTAAGTACTTTAGGTCTTAAAAATTTATCTTGAAGAACATCACACTTTTAAATGGAAATATAACCTATACACGGAAAATAGATATTGATGGCATAATATGACCTATTTTTATAATTGTGTATTTATATTCAAAATATTTATATTCATGTCTTAAAACTTTTAAATATCGATTACATTTGTGGCTATTATGTTACACACTCCATATACACACACTCCAGGTGCCTTATCTATGAAAGAAGTATACTAGTATATTTTACTTCTCTATAAATCTTCCCCAGCAAGTGTAAGTGAAACATTTCCCAGACACTAAACTTCTAAAGGTAAAGGCTTAGGTCAGTTTCCTGAACAAATTCTATTATAATGTTCAACATATTTTTCCAGGGAGAGAACCTTAGACTTCTTTATGCCTTTGTTCTCCTTTATCTATCATGTAATCCACAATTCCAGCCTAAATGGAAATATATATATGTAATATATTATATAATCATATATATAATATATTTAATATATAAATTAAATATATATACACTTATACACTTGTTGGGTTTTATATATATATGTATATATATAAAATATACATGTATATATAAAACCCAACAAGTAAAAAGTAAAACCCAACAACTAAAAAGTACGTTTAATAAGATTATTGTTCTCTGACCAAGACCATTTGCAATTTGTCTTTTGGCTCACAAATGTCAAGCAAAATATGTAAATAAGACATTTTCAGTTATCTGTTGTTTCTTCTCCTGGAGCAGCTAATCCTGGGAAAGTACCAATTATTCCACAACAGAACAAAAAAGAAGGGGTTTCCATTCCTATAGTCACTGTGGGGTGGGGTGGGGGCGTTCAGAAGTGGCACACAAGAGAGGATTCTTAGGGTTCCCTCCAATGGTATTCGAAAGACCTGATTACCTAATTCGTGAAAAATATTTTCTTAAAATTGGAAATTTTTTCATGGCTAATCATTCACTGGCAGAATACCCATGATGTTACAGTAGGATTTTCCTTTGCTGCTCAATATTTTTAGGATATATGTTCCCAATTAAAGAAATAAACTAACTGATCTGAGCTATGTAATAATGAGTTATATTACCAATAGAGCAGTATTATATTGTTAATGCCATTAGCATTTTAGAACTAGAAAAAAGATAACTTCTCAAATTAATTTGCTAAATTATTTCTTGCTTACTGTAACTGTTGTATATGCCCTATGCCGGCACATTAGTCGTAACTGCTTTGTGTACGTACAGATTTTCATGGCTTCTCATGACTGGATGGAATCCAAATTCTTTGTCTTGCCTTCCAAGACACTTAACAGTCTGATCTCTATCTCTCCTTCTAGTCCTTGTTCCCACTGCTATCTAAAGACCCGTGCTATACCGCAGCACAGTTCCATCCACTGAACAAGGCTCCCTCCTCCCTCCTCAGTGCTTGAGCTCTTGCTGGCCTGCTTGCCAGATCATGCCTTTTACTAAACGTTTTTTTCTCTATTGCCTAGAGGGAAATCTGCTTCATCCTTCACCTTCTACAGAGAAGGCCACCTCCTGCATAAAATTTTCTTAGCCAAAAACCTCCCTGCCCTGTCCTCAAAAGTCCTTAAACATTTTGCTTATATTTCTTTCTCATAGGCCAGTGATCTTTCATTTGCATTATAGATTTTCTTCTAAGCTCAGTGATCACTCCTTGCAGGCAGCATCCATTTTCTACGCACATCCTCGGATCCATTTACCCATATATTGTCACACTGCCTTGCATGCAGCAGACGTTCAATAAAGGTTTACTGGATGAATTAAGTTTTATGTAAACATAATCTTTTATTCTGGATTTATTCTTACTCGGGCAGTCACTGTAGAAACCAGAGGCAAAACTGTTACTGCCTGGAATCTCCTCTCAAAAGCAAACAATAGAAATGATTAATTTCTCAATTACAAATTCAGCTGGAGGTGAGACTAGAGATCAGCCTCATTCATAAAGTGAGACAGTCGAAGCCAGGGACTGAGCAATAGGCCCCGAATGATAGGCTTCCTCATAACTGTGAAAAAGATATAGTACATAGGAAAGTGTACACGGGAGACATCATTTGGCATAAAACAAAAATGAATACCTGGTACAATGAAGCACTTTATAATGAAGTTTTGCTTAATACATTCTTTACTACCCTATTTAGGTGGTCAAATTTTAAAACCTCCAAATCCATGAGGCTTAAAGTCATAGCAAGGCTCATTTCCTGAGATGATACAGGATTCTCTGCTCAGAGTTCTATCACCACATAAATTGAGAAGACTATAATGGAAGAATTAATAAAACAGGGTTTCCTTTCATGGAACTGACCTAAATGGTGAATCACAATTTGAAAGTTACTCATCTAGAACAACAACCAAACACCCAAGTGTCTTGCTTCTGGTTTCAAAAGCAACAGTACTTCTTTTCTTTTTTCTCTTCTCTTTTTCCTTCCTCCCCCCTCCCTCCCTTTTTCCCTCTCTCCCTCCCTCCCTCCCTTTCTCCCTCCTTCCCTCCCTTCCTTCCCTCCTTTCTCCCTCCTTCCTTCCCTCTCTCCCTTCCACAGTGGAAACACTGAATAAATGTTGGTTGAACAGATGTATAACTGACTGGCTGCCCTTCCATTACACTATTAAAAAAGAACACTTTGACAAGTGGTGCACTGTGAATATCTGAGCGTGTACTGAGGTGAAGAAACTAAAAATGTGCCTCTTGGCAGAGATTTGAGCATTGTACCCAACTTTATACTGTTACTGGTCCTAAAGGACAAGAGCTGCAGGGACACTGTGACGATCTAGTGGCTCTGGCCTGGGCTTACAGCCCTTAGGGAGGAAGTCTTGTTTCTTTTAGAATTAAAGCAGTAGGCGACTACTTCTTCAAAGATATCTGGAGATAAATGGACAAGATAAAACCCATATAAAAAGAAAGAAAAAGTACCCCTAAAAGAAGGGAAAGCACTATGGATGTTAATATTAAAAAACAAAAGTGAACTAATATTTGGTGACCCTAATAAAGAAAATCTTTAAATAGCATACTCTGAAAAGGCTATTTTGTCTCAGGCTATTTTGAAGTGTATTCCAAGGCCCAAGAAATTAATGAGACCTCCAGAAACCTTTTATATTCATGGAAGCCCCGAAGGGAACTCAACCTGCAGTGACTAGGAGTAGTTTAAAGAGAACTTCTGATAACTTCCTATCAGCTCTTACTAGATATAGTGGCTTACTTAAAACAGAGATGATAAAATTTAGTTCAGGGTTCCTCAACAGTATTTCCCAAGAAGTTTTGGGACAAAATTGTGAGTGACCACAGTAATTTTCTCTTTAGTATTTTATGTCAATATTTTTGTATTTTATATTATGCCCCCAAACTAAGTGTTTGCTACCAAAAATCAACACAAGGTTTATCTTCACCTCTATCTCCTCTATTTTACAGGAAAGTTTAGGTATTACACAGACTATATATTTCAAATGTATAGAGTGTCTGAGTTTTTCAAAATGACCATTTGAAGGTCACTTAGGAAGTGACAAAGGAGGGTAGAGAAGCCCTGCTGTTTCCTCTCCCTCTAGCAGCTTACTTTTGCCACCTAGTGGGGGAGGCAGTTTCACAGTGACGTTTGTGTTTTGTCTAAGACCTAAGAGCAGAGGTCAGCTTGTTAGAACATGATTAAACATTTCTTTCATATCAAGAGAGTCAGATGGAATTTTTTTATGACCTTAAGTAATCTTTCCCAACTGGCCTGTTCCATATCTATTGGTTTTCTTTTTAAGCAATTAGTTTTCAGTACAATGATTAACTGAGATAACTGAAGGGAAGATAAATCTTTTTTGTATATACTTATAATTTATAAAGCTGGAAAAAAACCCAAGACTTTTCCTGGTTTCCAATAGTTCTGCACCCAATTACCTTGTAGTATTTCCCAAGGTGCATTTTTTTTGTTCATTCCTGTATTTTGTGTTTATATGGGGACCAAATCTCTACCTTTATCCCTAATTTCTCACTGTGGCTCTGACCTCTAATCTTTAGTTATCTACTTAGTATCACCTCTGGAACTGACATTTAATATGTCAAAAACCTAAGTCATGATCCTCAAAAAGAACTGAAGAATGGGTTTCTTTTTGAGCCAGGGTAGCTGGGCTAATCAGAGCTACACGTGAGGGTTAAAAATGGCAGAGAGGTGTTTTGTTTTGTTTTGATTTTAAGTATGTAAAACTTAATGAAACAAGTTAAGCAAAGGAAACAATCAGAATTCAGGATTAGTTTGCTGGGCAGGGCAGGAGGAGACATGATGATCAGAGTTAGGGTGGGGCAATAATAATGAACAGGAATTGAGGTCAGGAACATAGGAAATTTGAGGCAGGTCACCAAGCTGAAGCTAAGAAAACTGGAAATAAGAGGCAACAGAGGTTGGAGCAAGTATCATAGCTCAAGTCCCCAGGCTTGAGGTAATATGCAGGGATGTAGAGGGCTGAGGACCAGCAGAGATGTGCAGTTCTTGGGCCTGGAAATGCAGGGTGATGTCTGGTTTTCCGCTCTAGCTCTGTCAAAATATGAAAAAACAAAACACAACAGAATCCAGTCCTCACAGAGTTTGCTAGAAAGTTTCTTGAGGTTCCAGACCCACATGAATGATTGCTTACCAAAATTTCCATGATCACAAATGGCCTTGTAATCTTCTTGGTCTCTGTGGCTTTGAAGACTATAAATGTGTCTCTCTCTCTTTTTAAAAACACCTCTATTGAGGTATTAATTTATACACCAAAAAGTTAACCTATTGTGAGTAATTTTAGTAAATTTAGAAAGTTGTACAAACACCATCACAATCTAGACTTAGAACATTTCTGTCATTGCAAAAATTTCCCTGTGCCCATTTGCAGTCATTCCCTGCTCCCATTCCCAGACCAAGGCAACTATCGATCTGCTTTCTATAGATTATTAGACTTTTCTGAAATTCTCATAGAAATGGGATCACACAATATGTGGTCTCTTGTGACTGGTGTCTTTCATATAGCGTGTTTTTGAGGCTCTTTGTTGTAGAGTATACCAGTCATTCCTTTTTATTGCTAAATACTATTCCATTGTGTGGATATATCACAGCATTTATCCATTCACCAGTTAGGGGGCATTCAGATTGTTTCCAGTTTTTGGCTATTATGAATTATGCTGTTATGAATATTCATATACAATATTCTTTGTGTAAACATGTTAATTTTTCTTGGTCGATATAAAAGCAGAATTGTTACTTTTGTTTAATAAGAAATTTGTTTGACTTAAGAAATTGCCGGATTATTTTCCAAAGTGGCCGTACAATTTTATAACCCCACCAGCAAGCCATGAAGTTTTCTGTTTCGCCACACTTTCTTGTCAACATTTGTTATTGTCTGCCTTTTTTAGCATGACCATCTTAGTGGGTATGAAGTTGTATCTCATTGTGGTTTTAATTCGCATTTCCCTGTGGCTAACGATGTTGAGCATCTTCTCGGGTGTTTATTAGCCAATCACACATTTTCTCTGATGAGCTGTCTATTCATACCATTTATCCATTTTAATTGAGTGCCTTCTTATTATTGTGTTCATAAGAGCCCTTTGTATATTTATAGGCACCAGTAATTTATCAGATTTATGATTTGTAAATAGTTTCCTCTAGTTGATGGCTTCTCTCTCTTTTTTATTTATTTGTGATAGACTGAGGGAGAGCACAAGCGGGGAAGGAACAGAAAGAGAGGGAGAAGTAGGTTCCCCATTGAACAGGAAGTCCGATGCAGGGCTCTATACCAGGACCCAGAGATCATGACCTGAGCTGAAGGCAGATAGATGCTCAACCGACTGAGCCACCCAGGTGTTCCTCTTTCCTTTTTCTGAGTGGTGTCTTTGGAAGCACGGAAGTTTTGATAAAATCCAATTTGCCAATTTCTTCTTTTATGGATTGTGCTTCTGGTGTTGAATCTAAATCTTTGCCTAACCCAAGGTCATGAAAAGTTCTATGATTTTTCCAGAAGTTTTACATCTTTAGGCTTTACAGTTAAGTCTATTTTCATTTTGAGTTAATTTTTGTATATGGTTGAAGTGAGACTCTAAATTCATGTTTTTCATATGGACATTTAATTTTCCTAGTACCATCTCTTGAAAAAATCCTTTCCCACTTAATTTACTGCAGCACTTTTGTGGAAAATAGATTGAAATTAAATGTAAAGATTCATTCCTGGACTATTCCATTGATCTACATGTTTATCCTTACATCACTAACTTGAATAATGTAGTTTTATAGCAAAACAACTTGAAATTGAGTAGTGTAAGTCTTCCAATTTTGTTCTTCAAAATTGTTTTAACGATTCTAGGCTCTTTGCATTTCCACTAAATTTAGGATCAGTTTGTCAATTTCTAAACCAAACCAAACCAAAGCCTGCTAGGATTTTGAGAGAGATTGCATTGACCCTACAGGTCAATCTGGGGGAAAGTGGCAACTTCACAATAATGGGTCTTCTAATCTATGAATGTTGAATGTCTCTCATATATTAATATCTTTAGTTTCTCTCACCAATGTTCTATAGCTTTCAAGGTAAAGGTCTTAACACCTCTTTGATTAAACTGATTCTTAAGTATTTTATTGTTTTCAATGCTATTGTGAAAGAAATAGTCTTCTTAAATTTATTTTTGGAATACTGGTTTCTAGTATCTTTGTATCTAATACACAACTGATTTTTTAGTATTAATTTGTATCCTATAACTTTGTGAACTTGTTTTTAAGTTCTAACAGGTGTTTAGGTATGTGTGTATATGTGTAGACTTAGGATTTTCTAAATACAGGATCATGTCAAATAAAGAGAGCTTTGTTTCTTCCATTCCAAGTTGCATTCCATTTGTTGGGTTTTTTTTTCTTTTCCCTTCTTTTTCCTTTTGCCCTGGTTACAATCTTTAGAATGTTGAGTAGAATCACTGAGAGCAGACATCCTTGCTTTGTTTCCAAACTAGGGGGCAAAGCATTCAATATTTTACCATTAAGATGACACTAGTCATAGATGCCCTTTATCAAGTTAAGAAAATACCTAAGAGTTCTATTCCTAAATTGTTCAGAGTATTTAATCAGGAATGGGTGTTGGATTTTGTCAAATGCTCTTTCTATGTCTGAGATTATTGGTTTTTTTCCTTTATTAATTTGATGTGATTTTCAGATGTTAAATGAATCTTGTTAATGGTGTTTAATGTTTTTTATATGCTGCTGGATGTGGTCCCACAGTTTCTGAGGCTCTGTTCATTTTTTTTTTTTCATTCTTTTTTCTCTGTTTTTCAGACTGGGTAATTTCTTTTGATCTATCTTGAAGTTCATGGGTTCTTTCTCCTGCCATCTCAAATTTGTTGTTGAAAACTCTGGTGAATTTTTCATTTCAGGAATTTCTATTTGGTCTTTTTTTTTTTAAGATTTTATTTATTTGACAGAGAGAAACACAGCTAGAGAGGGAACACACGCAGGGGGAGTGAGAGAGGGAGAAGCAGGCCTCCTGACGAGCAGGGAGCCCGATGTGGGGCTCGATCCCTGGTCTCTGGGATCATGACCTAAGCCGAAGGCAGCCACCCAACCAAGCCACCCAGGCACCCCTCTATTTGGTCTTTTAAATAATCTTTATCTCCTCAGTGAGATTCTCTATTTGTTGAATTATTGTCATTATATATTTTTCTTTAATTCTTAAACGTGGCTCCTTTCATTACTTGAACATATTTATTATAGCTACTTTGAAGTCTTCATCTGCTAAGTCCAACATCTGGGCCCACATTTTTTTCCCACTCAGTATTGATAAACTTTTCTTTTCATATCTTGTAACTCTTTGTTAAAAACTGAACTTTTAAGTACTATATTGTAATAACTCTGGATTTTGATGTTCTTCTCTCAGGGTTGTTTTTGCTGTCCTTCTGCTATGAATTTGCCTAGATTAAATCTGTGGACGTGACTTCCCCATGGCACGTGGTTCCTTCTCTCTGACTTCCTAGGAATCACCCTGTGTCTGCATAGCTTAATCAATTATTGATTAGTAACTTCTCGAACACAGTAAGTCAATAAAGCTTTTACATTGCCAACAGAGCTGTGTTTGGGTTGGGGAGTGCATTCAGGGCTCAAGCAGTTCTCAAGTCTGCCTTGGCATTTACTTTTGGCCAGACCCTCTTGCATTTCCTCTGTATATACACAGAATTCTATGAGCAGCAAGGGATGTATAGCTCGCTTGGGCCCTCTCTGATCTCTCGTGCAGATGTATAAAGCCTGTTGATAAGCCAGGAAAATACTCTGGCTTATCAAGGTTCCTTTCACTGCATCATTTCCCAAATCTCCTTGGTAAATTTCTGGCTAGTCTGTTGGTTCCTTGTTGACCCCAACCAAGACTGTAACCTCAGGTTTACTGAGCTGCTAGCTAGTCTTTCCTATTTGCCACCAAGATGTCTACTGTTATTTACAGTGCCTATGGGCATAGGGTTTTTCACATTCCACTTTAAATCAAGTGGGGCTATTCCTCCAATGAAATTGCTGATTTTCATGGCTTTCCTTATCATTCTAGAACAACTGCACTGATTGAGCCTGAAGGTGGGGCACATGGCAGCAGCTCCACACAGGAACACCACAGAATCCTACTTTTCTTACCTAAAGTCCACTAGTTTTTCCATGAATAAATGCTTTTCAATTTGTTGAGTGCTTTCAGTCAATTTCCAGAGTGCTATAATTGCCCTTTTTGATACTTTCGTCTAGTTTCACTATTGCTTTTTGAAAACAATTGTCCAGCTCTCATTCTACCATATTGGTAGTGTGCCTTTAAAGCAATTTTTAATCCCTCTGTTTCTTTCTGTCATACTGGGCTGGTCACCAAGTTCTGCTGATTCTTTTCATGCAGTATGTCTCTGAGAGAGATGCTGTTTTTCTTGCCATTTTTAGAGACACACCCATCAAGATAACCAGTTCCCGCTCCTTCCTGCATTACTATGATAGAAGATTTCGTCCCCACCACAGTTAATTCTGCATCTGGCTACATGGTCAATTCCGCATCTGGCTAGACTGATCTTATAGACACCAGTGTAATCGTATCCCTTGCTACCAAATGAAGAATTGTTCTATGCTGCAAAAACATAAAATTCATACTGCTTAACCTAGCTGTCAAAATGTACTCAACTTCTTTGATTTTATGCAACATCATTTATTCCTGGAGCTCCCACCAAGTTGAGTTTTTCTTTCCCCACATATTCCTTTGCCAATTTCCATGTTTCCAAGTTTTTTCATGTTGTTTCCCCTATGTGGAGAGCCCTTGTCATTTGTCTTTCAATTTTGGTCCATCAACTACTAAAAGAAGCATAATGAGGTGAACTCTTTTACTCTTGATCATTTCTTATTCCACAGCTTTTTTTTTTTTTTGTACTGATGTTAGTTAAAAGTTTATTTTATATTTTCTAATTATATGATTAATATGTCAGTTTTATAAATTTTTTTTTTTTTTTTTTTTTTT